>JABGLZ010000086.1:0-162798 GCA_014705045.1 Colletotrichum theobromicola
GGCATCACGTACGACACGATCCACTTCTTTGGCGACAAGACGCACGAGGGCGGCAACGACTACGAGATCTACACCGACGACCGCACCATCGGACACGCCGTCAGCGGCCCCGAGGAGACCATGCGCATCGTCAAGGAGCTCTTCGACTTGTGAAGCGTGCGGGAGGACAGCAGGCTGTGATGGAGAATGAGAGGATGGAATCTGGATATCCGGCGGGTGGGGTTTCCATAAAAAAACCAAAAAGGAGAGATGATACCAAGACCAGATGGTTTTGCGGGATGCGCAATTGCCTCGATGGGGAGATAGACAGAGATCCCTTACGACCTGATTTTAGAGCAAATGAAAAACAATCAAGCGCTGAAGATACGGCAACGCCCGATGCATCCCATTCGGTGGAAGTCTCGCGGTCTCAGCCGGGTCCGATTCTTGGTGGGTGAAGTACATTTCTGTGGGCTTCCGACGTGCTCACTTTCTCACTTTGTAAGGGGTTAGAATACGCAAAGCCCGAATCGCTTTTGAAATGTAAGTTGCTGACATTGAAACTCTAGCCCATGGATATCATAATTCCCAACCCCCTACTCCGAGCATAATAACCCTTTTGGCCTTTTTTAAGCAACTCCATCATTTGAATCGTCCATCCCGGAATCATTTCATTACATAGCAATACAGGAAGTTGAGCAAACATAATCAGCACTGCCCCCAAGGACGACCGATCGACGTTCAGTGGCGCTGATTCTTCGGCAGAGGGTGAATCCACGAAACCAACAGGTTGACGCCGATGTGGATGCACCCAATGACCCAGAATCCCTTTGCGTAGTTGGTGCCGTTGTCCATGAAGCGGAAGATGATGGCGAAGACGACGCCGCCGAGGTTGCCGCCGGCGCCTGTGACACCGCTGACGATGCCGTTGGCGTAGCCGTGGACGTGCGGGATGAGGCCGAAGTTGGCGCCGTTGCCGGCCTCGTGGAAGACGGCCATGAGGAAGACGAGGCCGAACATGGTCGCCTCGTCGTGCGGGTTCAGCAGGCCGATGAGCAGGAGCAGCGCGCCGGTGAGCACGCCGCAGAGGGTGATCCACGCCTTCTTGAGCCAGAGGTTCTGGCCGCCGTGGCGGTAGAGCAGGTCCGAGACGACGCCGCCGGCGGGGCGGGTGACGACGTTGAGGAAGCCGAACATGGCGGCCCAGTTGCTGGCGCCGGTCTGCCCCAGGGCCGGGAAGTTCTTGAGGTAGTAGGAGGAGAGGACGGCGTTGACGGCCAGCTCGCCGCCGAAGGAGCAGCCGTAGGTGGCGATGTGGAAGATCGTCTGCGGGGAGAGGACGACGGAGATGGCTTCTTTGAGGGTGGGGTTGACGACCGTGTCGCCGCGCGCGGTCTCGACCATCTCGTCGCGGGAGAGGCGCACCTCGTGGTCGCCGAGGACGCCGGGCGCGTTGTGTTTGCTGCTGTGGTTGCTGCGCTTCTCCTCGTCGGAGGCCATCGACCCGGCGGGCTCCTTGCGGTCTGCGATGCCGCCGGGGACGTCGACAACGTCGGGGCTCGCGTCGACGACGCCGTGGGACTGCAGGTTCTCCTGGGCGTGTAGGTGGCGGTCGGCCCATTTGCCGGTGGGGGTGTCCTCGCAGAGGAGGAGGAGGCCCAGGCCGCAGGCGAGGAGGCAGATGACGGGGACGATGAAGGTGAGGCGCCACGCCTGGCCGGGAGCGTAGCCCCTCGCGTGGACGAAGGAGTCGTAGACGGCCGGCATGACGAAGTAGGTGATGCCGCCGCCGGCGTTGCCCCAGCCGCCGGCCAGGGCGTTTGCGGTCCCGACGACGTTCTTATCGAAGAAGCCGGTGCACCAGACCTGGCAGGGGACGAAGGTGGCGCCGAGGACGCCGATGAAGAAGCGGCTGATGTAGAGGCCCGTGGCGTCCTTGACGAGGGGGGCGAGGCCGATGGGGATGCTGCCGATGAGGAGGAGGGAGCCGAAGACGACGCGGGAGCCGAAGCGATCGCACGCGGGGCCGGCGATGAGGCGCATGAAGAGCGTGGCGACGAGGGAGACGATGTTGGAGTTGGCGACTTGGGCGGTGGTCAGGTTGAGGTCCTTCTTGATGGTGACCGTCAGGAGAGGCGGGAAGGTGTACCAGGCCCAGAACTGAACGCGGCTTATTAGCGGACGGGGGTTCAAGTGAGGGAGGGGTATTGGTCGGGTGTCTACTCACGGCAATCATGAAGCCGAGCCATGAGAAGTGGAAGGCGCGTGCGTATACATTGAAGATGTTGAAGACCGGGATGCTGCGGGCTTTGCGGTTGATAGGGTTCACCTCGGGTGCCCTCCAGAGAATGGAAAGTTCCATGGTGGGAGAGAGGTTTTGGTCGATGTCGTCCGGAGGCGACGTATTATGACGTGGGGTCTTGGGCGGAGGCCTTCACTCTCGTGTAAGCGGGCTGGCTTCGAGCTGGCGTTCAGGCGCTGATGCCTCAAGATTGACCCTGTCGTGGATTGTTATCGAGTCACTGTCGTTGAATGCTTCAATACAGGTAGGCAGATCATGTATATTGCCGGAGGCAGTTCTGTATTTATATGATTGTCCGTGTTTGTGTAGCATAGTGTTCAGCAGAAAGAGGTCGGTTGAAGCATCTCCGGAGAGACACCACGCTAATCCCAATGGACGTCTGCCGCGAACGCTCCCTTGCTCTCTGTGTCTGTGGAGGGACAGGGGAGATGGGGGTGTGAGAAGGACTGTGATAGAGGCGTATCGATGGGACGGGAGGCGGGCCAAGCCTAATTGAGGGCCAGACTGGACAAGCGGCGTGGGAGCCTTAAGAGCGGGCTCACTCGTCGATCTCTCTGATAAGACTCTCTTGCCTGGAAGAGAGCGGAAATGTCCAATTCTTTGCTGTAGTGTAAGTTGTCTGAGGCGCCCAAGTGGCTTATTGAGCCATATTGCACGAGACTTCAATTCGCTCGGTCGTGGAGATCGAAGTCGAGGCCCAAATAACAGCACTTTTCAATGCCAGGCTGTGTCGAAGGAAGAGCTCGTCTCGCAATACAGCTAGCTGAAGTCTTGATAAGACAAGAACGAGAATCTCAAGCTGAGGGATCTGCCTGCTGTGAGCCTGGGGCAGATGAGCTCTTCCCCAGGTTTTCCCCTCCACTGGATGACGCACTCAAGATAACGAAATCACGAATGATTGAGCCCACCGGGTCAAGCAAGAGAGCCCGGCACTAGGTTCACGCCTTGTCTTGACAGATACAGCCTTTGCCTGTCCGGGGTTGGTCAGTAGAGTGCTTTCCAGGAGAAATGATTGGACCAAGGGCTCAAGGGATGGGGGCCTGTTGAACCAAACGGAATCTCACGAGCTTATTGCTTATCTATAGAGGCTCTCTAAGGGCGCTCGAGATGCGGTCGGGACGGGTGAGCCCAGGCCCCACCCCTGGCATCCAAGAGATAAGAAAGTGACTCTGATAGCTGACTGGCGAGTGCTTAAATCTTTTGGTGTCGATCTCCGCGGACCTTTCGTCGTGGCATGTGTCTAGAGACCGAATGATGCTTCCATGATCCTCACGACTGTCTGTACTGTGTAGGTAGGCCGAGTTGAGGTGAGTGAGTGAGAAAGAGAGAAACTTGTCTGGTGGGGGTCCTTGGCGACGATGATAAACTTTCAAGCACTGGCTTAGCCTCCCAGCAGTCTAGACCAATGGCTGACCGGTCGGTGACAAAGACAGACTGGTGCTCTAACGACTGGCAGCATGGCCTAAAATACGGCAGGCGTGGTAACAGATTTGTCTGTTCCATCTTCTCGTCACTATATCATACGCCTGATGTAGTACGAAAAGGACTCTATCGTCATTCTGAACTGTCGCAAAAGATTGGCAAAGATTTCATGTTGATCCTGCATCAACTGCCGTGTAGCGTCTCTCGGCCCCCGACTTTGGTGCAATTGGACGGCCTGCGATTGGGCAATGCCGCAGTCCCTTTCAGCTTCCCCTTTCTGGATGCTGTCATCCCTAGAGAAACCCCCAAGCTAGAGTCTAGACTCGCAATGAGGGAGACGCGAAGAATTGGGGTGACCAAGACCTCGGACTGCATTTAGTGAGTCGGTCGAGATAAGATACAGATAGCGGAGCCAAGGAGACCCCTGGCCGCAGACTGTTCACAGGAAAGTCTGCCCACGGCTTACCTTATGTCATCAGGCTCCCCCCCACGCTAATGACCCGCTTGTCTGGTCCAGGTGTCTCCTCTCCCGTCGCCGCGTGCATCCCCGGCCTCCCGGACCCGTGCCGTGACGGGGTCTAGACTTTCTCTGCCATCCGACCACACCTATCGTCCCAAGCTGTGTTGCGCTGAACATGAACAGCAGTTCAAAATCGCAAGAAAGGAGTCTGGATAAACCTCATCGAACATCCATCACACTCATCAGCAGTTGCAGGCTTTCAGTTGGTCGTTTCCAACCTCCACCCTAACGCGGCGTTGCGGACCCTTTTCGCCATTTCGCACGTGTAAGTCACGCTCCGCGGAGATGCTTCATCAGAGATAACGACAAGACAGCCGCAACTTTCAACACCAGATGATGGCCCAAGCGTCATCCGACTTATCTTCAACGTCCACGGGCTATCGATTGGTATTTGAGATGAGAGCCGTTCTCTAGGTTTTGAACAGCTAGGCAGCATTCGAACTAGCTGTCCGAGTTGCCTTCGCGATGGGAATGAGACGTATTTGTAGACCTTGACCTTCGACACCAGGAAGCCAGCATTTGCGCTTCTGATAAGGCTTCGAAAGAGATGCCCGACTGCCCCCGGTCACGGATTACACAGGTCTGTCAGGGCCTTCTTGCAGCGACCCGCCCTTATCCTCTGATGCTGATGGATAGGTGGTGTATTCTGGGGGCTTACAGCGCTTCAGTCAATCTCGCTGCCTGCGTTTATGGCATATCTTGGCACCTGACCAAGAAACAAAGGCCTCATCACAAACAGGATCGATAGGCATGGGCAGAAGCGCCAGTGCCCAAACGCCTCATTCGACTTTGCAAGTCATCCAAAGAATTATCATGCTATTAGGCGACGTCTTCTCTTGGCCTGAAAGTCATTGCCCACAGGTCCAGGGACTTGGCGTGGGAGACATGCGCAGAATGTCGCCACAGCACGCATTTGAGCCCTTACACCTGCTATCGCGACTGCGCAAGTGGACCGTATCTTGCATCTCCGGATCTCCTGGAAGCTCGTATCTACATCCAGCTTCAGTTTTGATATCGCAAAATATCAGCAGCAACACGATACCGCAACTGATTGATAGCTCGAACCTGGTCTTGAACCGGATTTACTTCATTCTATATGCTCATGGCATAGGCTGTATCGCACGAGCACATCGTGACTGGCACAGATATTGACACATTCAATACCCTAGGATTATGTTCGAGTTTTACAAGTTTTCAGTCGATATATCGGTATGTCCTACGATAAATGGGCATTATTGTTGTTATGGCGGCGTCGAGAGCATTTACTGAGCACAGTCCCCCCCCCCAATGACGGACGCGAAATACGACGACTTGCGACTTTCGTGACAGATAATAGCGATACAGATTGTCCAACGAATCTTGTACTTGAGCCCACGTGTTTGAATGATCCCCCGTCTTAGGTTCTGGCGGCTACACGCTGGCTACATATTGCAGTAGGCAGAACGGAATTCGCAGTGGCAAGGTGCTATAATGCAAAGCGTGCTTATTGCGACGTGAGTCTGCCCATTGCCTGGCACCAGGCACGACAAGCGAGCCATGCGCACACTTTTTTCAGAGCACAAGATCTCCCTCCAAGCACGCAGCTTCTTACTGTTGGTCAAGCTTAGATGCTCGTCCTAGCATTGTACTTGGATGCCCGTTTTTGTGGCTTCCCGACATCCAACCACATTCTGGCTACCCATACACAGGAGATTACCTCCTCAATAGGCTTGCTGCAAGCATACCATTGAAATGAGACGCCGCACCAAAGCAGTATAAGTGATACCTTCACAGCAACCCGGACTATGATGCACTTCTTGTCAAAGGTGATACCACTAGACGTTTCTTAGTGTTTTGGGTCACGTTACAGCAACGATATCAACCAGCTTTGTTCCCCGTCAGGTGGCAGAACCAGTCCAAGTTGAAGACTAAGCCGCTTCATTGACCACAACGGAGAACTGGTACAGCTTTGCGTCCACAAAGCTTCTGGGGAAATGCAACAACTAATACACTGGGGTTGAAGCAGCAGCGTCGGGGTCGAAGAATCTTCGGTATGTCCGTGCTGGGATAACGACGACATCATTATTCAACCTCTTCCAATCAAACACAGCCTGGAACTTCAGCGCAGGTAAACACTGTCATATTGTCAGCCATCACAGCTCGGCGGAACAGCTCCTCGTTCTCGGACTTCATGACCACCTGACCTTCCCTTCGTGAGCTTGGAGAATCATTGTCATCTGCATACCCCGCCGCCAGCATCTCTCTCACTTTACAGACTCTACTTCTATCAAGCCTGTTGCGTTCAAAGCTAGATATGCTCTCACAAACGGACTTTTACATATCGACTTACATCTGGTGTTCGTTCAAAGGAGATTTCAGGTAGTGTTTTCACACGTCTCTCAAGACTCATTTCGTAAGTAGTATTCTGCAGCCCATCTCATCTCATTTAGTTTTGATATTTTTTCGACCGTAACTGCACATACGATCTGGCGATTAAGACCCTCAAAAAGGCCACCTAAAACGAAGAAGTCCCGCCAAATCCCTAAGACCTTCCGCTAATACCAAGCAGAGTTGCCCACCTCCGATCAACAGCCACGACGTTTCCGATACTCAACAACGCTCATGCCAGTCTCGTCTCCAGAGACAAGAAACCCAGAAACAAGGGATGCCGTCGCCGATTGTGTGCCAGACTCAAATAATTCGCCGCAGGAGACCCGCTGACACCAGTGGACCACCTGACCGACCTATCACCAACCCGTCTTAACCCACTCTTCCCGCTCCATCGTCAACAACAAGCAAAGCTGGGTTCAGTCGCCCGGCTAGCTCAATCGGTAGAGCGTGAGACTCTTAATCTCAAGGTTGTGGGTTCGACCCCCACGTCGGGCTCAATTCCCGTCAGCGATTGGCACCCAGCTTCATCTTTTGCATTTTTTTCTCGTTTGATTTTATTATTTTTGCAATTAACTTGGCTCCTCATATGCTAATGCTTTCGTTATATTGACAGGTCACTTGATAGCTCGCGTGCTCTTTTTCCGCATGAGGATGTTGTGTGGTAAGTTAGGGCTGGCTGGGTAAGGTGAATGGCACATGGCTGAAGAATGAGCTTATTCGGTGGGTCCCCATTTGCCTGCGACTGTCTGGCCGTCACATTGATTCAATGCTCATCGTTGTGAGAACTGGACTAAGTTAGCAAGTCTTGGGTATCAGAGAAATGAAGATGTATCGACTTAAGATCGAATTGAAACGGAACAAAAAGCGTTACATGTAGAACACTCAGATGACGGCCGCTTGCTAGGTTGCCAGCATCTCGACACGACCAGCTCTCGTCGAGTCCCAGGTAAACTTCAGTGACAATGGCGACTTGGGATATTAGTGCAGACGTCTCAGCGGTAACATGAGTTGCGTTGGGGCCATGGAACATTTTATCCATCGTCCACATCGCCTCAGATTCTCATTGCGTATGGTGCAACGGTCAACCGGATCTTCTGCTAACGTTACCGTCTTCGTCGTCGTCGGCGTAGTTTGCTATTGTTGCCGCCTGCAATCGTCATCGTCTGTCCTGAACACCTCTTAGTTCTTTAGTTCTAAGAAAACTTAAGCACTCTGGAAGTTGAACTGTGTAAACAAACACCCAAAGAAAGCGAAATTCTACTCTTTTCGCCCCATAAACCATGGCTGTAAAGTTCAGACTTGTCCTCCTTATCCTTTTCGTCTTCTCGTCCTTCTTGTTCTTCTTGTCCTAGAATTCTATCCCAGGATGGTCCCGAAATCACTACTTTACACTACTTCAAATCAAAAGTCATACCGCCAGTCAGCAAGGCCCGTTTGGAATCAGCTGAGCTCAGAGGTTTGAAGCCCATCTACCCAAAACCAAGTGGACCTGGTTCTTCCCCCCTCTTCAAACAATCCTCTGTAGATTTGTTTTCGAGTGCTTTTGTGGTCTTAGCATGTTGACATCATCTTATTCCCGTGGGAGGCGACAAAGCTTGGTGAAAACCTCTTGGAGCCCACACACCATCGCACCTCGAAAGGGAACAACGCAATACTTGGCTTGGCTGGAACTAAAGCTCATCCAACCCCTGACCCCTCTCACCTTCACTTGAATACGACATGCAAGCCAGATATGATCAAGTCCCTGGAAACCGTTAGTAACAACTGAAGGAGGAAGTAGCAAAGTCGGCCACTGCGTCTCTTAAGAAGCCTTCAGAGTGAGCACCTTATGGTGAAATGGACACCCAAGTAGTCAAAGATCAGCAGTGGCAGCAACGACAGAACTGGACTGATATCATGGAATGACCAAATGCCTTTCTGACTGTGAACATGCCAGTTGGTGGAGAATCAGACAAAGGGGACGAGTCTTATCCATCAACACACCAGATCTGAACATAGCCAGATCGGTTGAAGCTGGCTAGACAGTTTGTTTTGCAGTGAGGATCAGTGATTGAACTTCCACGGGAACGTTTGGTGCAGGTCAGCAGTGCGCGATGCGTCGCGACTAGGTCCCCCGTTCAATTACGACTTGCGACTTGAACGTATGGATGTCTGCTTGAAACCTTCAAAACACACATCTGTCATGTCTGAAAAGCCGTGAGGCCATCCTTTCCCGAGGCACATCGGACTACATAGATGTTTCTCTCTATCCAGGAAGTCAGAGTTCAACCGGATGTCTCGCAAGCCCTGACCTCCGGTAGCATTCGGGTTCCAGCGAGGGTCAGAGTAGAGACAGAGAGAACTCTCAAACCAATTAGTTTACCCCTTAATCAAGCGTTCACTCGCAACTGAGTCAATACTCAATACTTCAATCACACCATATCACACGGAACACTCCTCCTCATCCTCGAAGATTCCGGGCCCGTAAACGCGCGTCTAATGCATGGTACGTTCTACTTCATCCCCATCACCGTCCGCGCCAACCATACCACTTGCACACCCACACCGCTGGGCATCCCCCCAATGAGGCAAACCGACCTGGCAACGAGGCAGATCGCCAACCATACGACCGTCATACCGCGTTCGCGGCACCAGGCAGGGTCCAACCCTCGATGGTGACCATCAATCTTATTAGCGGCCCTGTCAACCTGCAGCAGCAGCAAGATGCATCATCCCATCACCCTTGGGGGGAGGGGAGCGGCCTACAAGCGATGTCACCAACGTACCGCGATCACCGCTGCGGGCGGGACGGGCGGTCGTCGTGTTCGCAGCTCTCCCACGGACGTGGACGTGGACTCCCGAGATGAGCACAGGTGCCGTTCCGAAAGTATAATTCATTGCATTGCGTAGCCACCCCAATTCCCATGGACAATCTGAATGGAACCAATCAATACTGGGAAAAAATATCAAGCTTCACTCCGCAGATCGCCAAGTAATCTGCACACACCGAGAGAAAAGAAGATAGATGAAAAGAAGCAATGAAGAAGAGAGAACTTCGAAACGGCGCCGAGATCCGAACGGAATCGCCGGTTTTGGGACAATGCTATCGCAGCATTTCAATCTGGGGGTTTAGTAACGACTTCGAAACAGAGGCCGCCCGGATAAATCGGGGAAGCAATAACAGCGACGAAGGAGACGAACCTGCACGCAGAAAGGCGAACCCAGGTTTCAAAAGCACCATGATCCCGGGCTCGTCGGACTCGAACAGAGTTTCCCGAACGCACCGCTGGCGTTCTCCAGCAGAAAAAAAACGGAGTTGCAATCTACTAGCCGAGTCATGAGCGGTTCGTGTCAGGTTTCGAAGGCGAGGCACAGCTTGGCGGTCGCGAGGGACACTCCTGAGTCCTCGTGGAGTCAGTCTGAGAGAGAGATTTTTAATTGTTGATTTGTTGGATCTACGGCGGGGAAAGAGGACATGGATTACCAAAAAAGAAAAAAAAGGGAAGGGGCAGACGGATAGACTCCGTGTACTCGGGCACTTGACCGAGTCCGTCTGGGCCGGGGCAGCCGCCGGTCGAGTGGCTGGACGACGACGGCGTTGTTGCGATCGGCGGTTGTGGTAATTTCGACTGCAGAAGCAGCTGCAGAGACAGAGCGGAAAACAAAAATTGGATAAGAAATACGAGAGAGAAAACAATAAGAACTTCAGAGTCATGGAGGGAGGAAAATGCACGCCACTTGCCGTATCGTTGCAGATGCTGTCTTGTGGTGGTGGTACATCCAGGTCGGGTGTGTCAACACATGGAAGCTCGTCTGATTCTAGTGGCCGAGGGACCCTGCAGCCGGCCGAAACTGCCCTGGGCCAATTGTGCGTTCAGATGCCACCAGTTCACGTCAGACAGGATGTCGGTCGTTGCATGACAGCTGCAAGGTTATCTGATCTGCAAGGGCGGGATCGCACCTCCACGAAAGGGATCGGCAATGTCACTGGGCTGAAAGGAAGACGGTGGTGAAAAATGATTTTTCGTGTTTTCTAATAAGACCAAGTTCGTTCTTCTCTCACATTATCAACTAGAAAGGTATCAACCCATCCCTCGTGAATCGCAATCCGTCCACGCGGGAACCTGGTATCGAATAAAACACAATAGAAAACGCCATGTGCGGAGCCCGTTTTTCCTCCTAGCTGGACCAGCGCAGATATTCCCTGGGCCGAAGATAGCCTTAGAAGCCGAGTCCCCGTCTTTTTATCCTGTCATGACCTATATGCACGTTGAAACCAAACCCAAACCCATGCGATTTAACAGATATGAAAGATCCGAGAAATGCTTAGAGGAGGGCGGCAACGGCAAGACCACCGAGGACGGCGAAGACACCAGCGGTAGCCTGGGCACCTCCAGCGACACCAGTGACGGTAGCCAGAGTGGTGGAGGGGGTCTTGGTAGCGGTGGCAGTGCCGTTGCCGGCGGGCTTGGTAACGCTGGTGACAACGGTAGCGGGAGCAGAGTTGACCGGGGTGGGGACAGCGGTGGTGGACAGAGCGGCGCTGGTGTTGGCAATGACAACGGGGGCGGAAGAGGAAGCCGCGGCGGAAGCAGAGGCAGAGGCAGAAGCCGAGGGGGTGGCGACGGAGGCGGCGGACAGGGTGACGGTCGCGGTGCCGGAGCTGGAGGTCAGGGTGGTGGTGCCGGAGCTGGAGTCGCTAGCGGTGATGTGGAAGGGGTTGGAGTACTGGAAGTCCTCGGCGTTGGCCTCAGACTTGATGACCAGGCCGTAGAAGGCGTCCTTGCCCAGGGTGCTGGGGATGGTCCAGGTGTACTTGCCGGCGGAGTTGGCGACACCGGCTGGGGGTGATGTTAGTTTGGTTCTCTTTCCTCATTTTTACTTCCTTGGCGGGAAGGAGCGACGGGAGGACTCACAGGCAATGTCGAGGAGAGGAACCTGGGTGTTCTGGGTAGCACCACCGATCAGGCTGATGGAGACGGTGACGTCCTTGAAGGCATCGGGGGCAGTCCACTCGATGGTGTAGGAAGAGCCGGCAGCGATCTTCTCCTGGGAGAGAGGCTTGGTGACGGGGTCGAAGTTGGGGTTCTGGGCCAGAACGTTGGCGGCGAAGGCCAGGAAGGCAGCGGCGGAGATGGTGAAACGCATGTTGACTGATTTGGTGATTTTTGAGGTTGTTGAGGAAGGTGATTAGAAGTTAGGTCTATATAAGAAGACGGTAACGAGTCGAACGAGTGACTAGAAGAAAGCGAGTAAGGTTTTAAGGGAGAGTAAGTGTCTTGCGACGGTGGGTAATGAGTGACTGTATATAAAAAGAGCGGCAGGCTGAAGCCAGAGGACGAGACGCACACGGGGGTTGTGAGTTTGACTGGGCTGTGGTAGGGAAGGAGGGAGGAAAGAGAAGAAGATCAGACGAAGCGGAGGGAATGAAAAGAAGAGGAGGTGTAGCCTGGCGAGGTGGTGCTTGCAAGGTAGGTACCGTAAGCGCATGGAGTGGAGGAGGTGGGTGGTGCCCTCCCCCGGGCTAGGCTACCAGGCTGCTGCTGCTAGACTCACGGGGCCGGGCGCGCGGCAAGGGGGTGAGGTAGTGCAAGGTCCCAGAACTTGGTGGTCCATCCATGGTCCCAGGTGCGCTTGATCCATCCATCATCACCCATGGGCATGGGCATTGGGCAATGGTATCATAGGTAGTTCTGGGTGAGAGGTGAGAAGGAGAAGGGGGGTGGCCTCGAGGCATCCCTGGCCCAATTAGGCTAGGCCGGGGTTGACGAGAAATCACCAGTGTTCTGGCTTGGTGCTTGTGAAAACTCGGGAAGGGAGGCAAGCACAGGCAGGCCAGAGAGCAGGGCAGGAGCAACTGCCAACCCTACCTTACTGCGAAGTGAGGCCGCGGTGCATCACACTTCCAATGGTTCTGGTCTTGCACCACCAAAGTTGGGCGCAATTCTCCTGTCGAGTTCTGCATGCCTCGTTGCAGTTGTTGACTGCGCCGCCGACAGAGCAAGCATGGGTCTGCAAATTAAAGACGAGATTGGGCTAGTGTGATTGGGCCGTTGCGGCACGGAGCAGGGGGTGTGGGGTCGTGGGAAATTTCCCTGGCGCAGGTACCTCGCGCGTCTGCAAGCCTTAGCCTATTTGACTACGTAGGTAAGGTACTTTCCAACTTCAGTGGTCAGAAGGTGAGCACTATGTGAAGCGCGTGGAGCCCGGCGTCCTGGACCAGCACAACTCGTGGAGGAGTGTGTCTCTTGCCCTGAATGGCAAAGTTGCTCTTGAGTCTTGACAGGCTGGTGCAGGTGCAGATGCAGCAACACCCTAACCGAACAGGGCTGAGCCAACGCGCTTTCCGCTTCCCACCCTGAGGACCGTCGCGCCAGCCAATCACATCATCAGCGCGAATTCAGCATGCATCCCCTTCTTTCCCGATTCAGGGGTGTCCATCAGGTCCAGTCTGTCCTCCTTCCGCCTGTCGCTCTCGCTTCTCATTCCTCCCCCTCCAGTCCGCCAGTCCACTGGCGGTCCCGTCATCCATGGCGGCATCCAGTCTCCTCCGAACCACAAACCCACTGCCCAGTGGGTCACGATCTCCTTTTTCCCTCCGAGCTGGCGCGATGCCCCCAGGCAACAGCACGGCACTGTGACTGCGGACTATTATCCATGGGTTCCATTGGTTTGCGACGTTATGCCGCTGCATTCATCTCTTAATGCCCCTCCTGCGATCCTCTCGCGAGGCCTCAAATGGCTTGGTCGTTTGCTCTAGCACCCGGGTAAGGACGGAAACCCGCCCATCGGGTCCGTAGCCCTGCCAGCAAACGACCAACCTTGGCAACTCGAAAAGTGACTGCGAGGCCAAAATAAGGCCCAGCCCAGGCCGCCATCGAGAGCCAAGTTTCGCGGATGGCGTGCTTGCCAGGTGCACACGCGGGCACGCAGCCACGTAGGCACACAGGCGCTGCGCTGAGCCCGAGTGTTTTGGAAGGATACCAAGCATATCCGTACCGCGAATTTCAAAAGAAAAATAACATCACCCAGACGTGTTACACGGTCTCCGTTCCCCGTACTTTGGTAACCGAAAGCCTCAAGGGGGGAGCACTGACATTTGCGGCCCACGAGCCGTGGACGGTGGACATGGATGGACGTGGAACGGTGGACGGGACAAACATTGTCGACAAGACGGACTTCGGCCAGCCGTTCCCTCTTCCATGCTCACCTGTCATCCTTCAGACCTCCACAGGCATCTCTCTCTCTCTCTGTGTCTCGATTCGCCCCTGCCGGGAATTTCCCCGGTCCATCGTTGTTCATGGACGCGGCAGCATGAAATGGCGGCTGCTGTTTGGTGTCTTGCCCTCGGATGAGTCCACACGGGTCGAGTTGATGTGACGTCTGTTCTGTCCCATTGAGCATCGAGCGTTTAAGCTAAGTAATTACCTTAACGTGGATCTGGAAATAGACGTCGCTAATTTGCTGCAAAATCCAAGGCAATTGGAGGCGGGCGCGCGGTACAAGTGTACGTACCTTCTGGCACGCACCACACTGCGCTTTTAGCGATTCGGCCACTGCAAGGAACAGGCAAACCGTTCATGGGACCGTCTAACTTGGCACCAGCCGCAGCCGCCAATGCCATGGCCCAATTCTCTCTGTTCTCGCCCATCTCTCCCAACCCATCTCTTCCTCCACTCCCCATTCACCGCACTGTCAGACGGGCTAACACCGGCCATGCGTCAAAGCGACTCACTTAATTTACTACGCCGCAGCCCAAGTCCTGCAGCCCTCTACGCAGCGAGCGCCCTCAATGGGCGGGCAGGCTCTGGAGTATTGCCATACTGCTACTGAGTACCGGAAGCTAGACCATCGGCAGGGGACGCCGATTCGACATGCAAATGCAGAAAAGGATCTTTTGTCTTCGGCCCTTCGAGAACCCCTCCGCCAACCATCATACACGACACTAGTTGGCAAGCGAAGGCAGATGTGACATTGACCGGTCATTAAATCACCAAATATGAAGAATTTTTTCTCCGGCCTGGCACTCTCAAGGACCATCAAACCCCATCATCACCTCATCGTCGACCTTGATGCAACAACTCCGATTACTACTACCATATGAAATTCGGATCTCCACATTAGCCGCGCTCTCAGGGCTTGCAGCCTGTCGCTGGCACTTGTCTTGCTCCCCTGCTTGCGCCACCCCGAAATATCCTTCAGTCAATGACTCTGCCATCCATGTCCACCATGCGGGAGGTCATCGTGGGCCTCGAGACACACTGGGGGCCGCCAGCTTTACGCCCCAGCCAGCCCCAATGCCCGCCTTCCCAGGTGTGCACTTCGCATCATGCAGGGCCTCGGGCAGAAGCCGCACTCGGTCAAGTTCAACATCGGCAATCTTTCGCCCTCGCTTCCTTCATCGCCCATCCATCTGATATCTCAATGGCGGACATCAGCCATCGCCATGACGTGCCCTTCCGCTTCTCGACGCAGCCCTTGATCCGATAAATCAAAGTGACTGACCTCTGTGCCTCCACCGCCACACACCCTACAGGACTCGTCCGCCTCCTCGGGTCATCCGCCGGCAAGGTCCCCTTTGCCAGTGTTCCCTGTCAGAGTTTCAACACCAAACTCTATTGCCCACAATCCACGACCCGAGATAGCGAATCTCGCGGTTCTTTGATGAAAACGACTCGCATGTCGTGGGTCCCCGCGTATGAAGGCATGAACAACGGGGCAAGCTGAAGTCAAAAGCTCCTTGATCGCCCGGGAGACGTCATGAGCCAATTACGGCTTTAGCGCAAAACCAAACGCATGGCGACAAGAATAGCTCTGGTCATGGTGGGCAACAAAGGTCTTTGCTGAGGCCATTCGCAAAAAAACCCCAACCCTGACATGCTGTTTTGTTCGGGCCTTCCCTTCCATGCTTGCCAAAGGTTGGCGGGTTGGGTCTCTCTATGCGACTCTCACAACGCAGTCAGTGTCGCCTTTACCCGTATATGGTAGAGCTAGACAACTTCTCCCGGCATTCTGCGGTCAAGCGGCACAGCGATGTGTCTACACCGGGAGATCTTGTGTCACGAGGCCAGAGTTGACACCGCTCCTCCAACCTTTTCTGCGAATGCGCCAGCCTACCTTCGTGGGGAAAAACCTTGGTTGCCGCTTACGGTGCCACGATGCCACGATGCCAATATTGCGCAACGTTGCGACAAGGTCATACGTGTGTAGGTGCCGCCTCGCGCATTTGCACCAACGAATCCGGCAATCACGTCAGCAGCTGCTGCAGCCTGCATCACCCATCGCATGCACAAGAAGCAAATATTGAAAACGCGACCCAGCCCTAAGCCACATTCCGGCACCCGAAAGAAGCAAACGTGCTTGGACGGGGTGCGCTGTCGCCAGCACGGTACTTTTAAGCCTATTTTCTGGTTCTCGCCCGATCGATCACGTCCTTCTCCATGGGATGTTTCTCTTTCACGTCACAAGGGTCTGAAGTCTGAGATGATCAAGATTCTTCTCGGTCTTATTATGCGTCGCATTCTTGACCAGAAACGTTTCGCGGCGGCTAACAAAGCCCCGGCTAGTCGTCCCGCCCCGTTGGAACTTGGAATGACCGCCGTGGTACTTCATCTTCCCTAGCGCGAAGCCATGAGTTTTTTTTATTTTACCGCTCCATTAAACTTGGTGCTCACCTCTCCGCCGCCATCAGAGGAAATGAAATCCTTGGCCCAGGGCTGAGAAAGATGGCGCTCCGCCTACCTCCGAACCGCTCCGCACGCCGGCGGAGGTCGATCCCTCCGGAGGACTATCCCGGTCTGCGGTGCGGAGCGGAGGTCACTGCCACTTTCATGTTCTCCACTGGGCCGATCGGGGCCGACCTTCCTTCGGGGACCACCCAAAGAGACCCCTCCAAAACTACAAAAGGATCTTGAGAGTCGCAGTAAGTGTTGTGGCGTGAGGCTGTGAAACACCGCGAGCCACCGCGAGCCAGTCGCTTACTGAGAAGTTTCGCCATCGATGCGGAGTAGAGTGCCCACGTGACCGGTCTCCAACATCGGCCGGATGTGGTCGAATCACCTCGAAACCCCGTAGAACCTGCTAGATATGGTGGAATCCGGACACTGCCTTATACACCTGCGTCCGAATATCGTGAAAAGCCTTCCCTCGTGTAAAGATATAGCCACTCTACTCCCGTGCTAAACCGCCAACGTCCATCTCCCCATCGTCAAAACCCCTCCCACCGGAAAAACCACACTCGCCCTCACTTACCTTTTATCCCCCAAAAATGACAGTCACAGAATTCATCCTCCTCTCCTTCAAACACCCCTCGTCCTCCCCCTCAGCAGCCTGGGCCGACGTTACCGCAACCCTCAAATCCGTGCCCGGCGTGACCTCCCTCTTCACCGGCCCCCAGCTCGAGGACCCTTCACGGCACCTTCTCGTGATCAACTGGGCCTCCCCGGAGGCCTTCTCCGCCTTCGCCTCCTCCGAGTCCTACACCCCGTGGTTCGCCTCCCTCAAGGCCATCGCGGCCGCGGACCCGGCGCCCGTCTTCTACAAGGCCCCTCTGCTCTCCTCCTCCTCCTCCGAGTCTGAGACGGAGAAGGCGCTGCGCGCGCCCTGCACCGAGGTCTTCGTCGCCTACGGCGTCGAGCCCGACTTCATCGGCAAGACGGCCGAGTTCGCGGGCGGGTTGTCGGCGGCGGCGATCGACGGGTTCCACGGGCACGCGTACGGCGAGGTGTCGACGCCGCTTGCGTTCGGGGCGCAGGGCGAGAAGGGACCCGCGGTGACGTTGTTGCTTGGCTGGGACAGCAAGGAGGCGCACCTCGAGGCCAAGGGCAAGGCTGGACGTAAGTTTTTCTCTATCTCCACCTACCGCTCTTCAGCGTCTGTGGGCTAACGAGAGTGATAGCAATCTCTGACAACATCCATCTGTTGAGGTCGGGCCGTAAGGACATCGCTATGGTAAGTCGTGGCGTTGAGTGGTTGTTAACACGAGATCGAGGTCACTGACATGACGCAGTTCCATGTGAATCTCAAGCAAATTTGAACGGACCCGCGCGAGCTTAAGGGCGTTCAGGGAAGTCGGCGGAAAACGACAAAAATTGGGTGGCTTTGATGGTCTTTGGTCCCTAATATTGACACTACGAACTAGCATTAAACTCATAATTATACGACAGAGCCTCTCATGATCTTATGTGTTGGAGGTCACCATGAAAACGGAGGTGCTCTTCATATTGGTAAAGCAGTTGCCGTAGGAATAGCCTCGATGCCATTGCAGCATCAGGGCGTACTACTTCTCACCTTCCTGTATCTAGCCGCGGTACCACAGGGACAAATGAAGGTAGAGCATTGATCCTACTTATCGTCGGACGAATGTCTGCTGCCTGTGGTTAGCTGCGGGATGGATTCTGGTCAACTCAACTATTTTGTGGTCTTCTGTCGTGGGCACTTCGCACCGTCCCGGTCGTGGCGCTCGCGATGGATTCGTTGGGTGCCTAGACAGTCATGTTAGCAAACCCCAAAGAGTCAAGAGTTCTCTTTCATGACACCAAAGACTTTCTCCTCCGCCAAAACGCGGGAAAGGAATGGGTGAGTATGCTGCTGCGCCTCTCCACAAAGGCTAGCGCATCTGTTGAGCCACAGGTGTAGGAAAGAGGGTTAGGCTAGGCAAGAGCTCGAAGATCGGTGGCAGGCAGGCTTGGGACGATATGGAGTAGGGTCACGGGAGAGTCTAAGGTTCGAGAGGCTGTCATTCCACAGGGCTGGGTATGCAAGACGGAGCGGATGGTAGGGCGACGATGGATAGGGCGCGCGATGGTGATTGTGCAAACTTGGGCAGGGAGTCAAGGTGTGCTGGAGAGTGATGAAGTAAAAGAGAGTAGTGCACTATTAAAAGTAGTACCTCCTCTAAAAAGCACCTTTTGATCAGATCACGTTGATCAATATCTGTCCCCGTCCTAGCTGGGGCCTCGCGGCGGTGACAACGCCGGAGACCAATCCGAAATTCCCCCAAGCGCGGCGATGATGTTTCGCGTGAAGAAAAGAAACTGTACCAAATCCGCCCGTAGTTTTTTTTTGCCGAACTAAAATTGTGTGTCAGTAAGTCATAAACGTCGTCAACGTTAAATGCGGTGTTTTTCCGATTCTGCGACGGCTGTTAGCGGTTTGGTCCGAGCCGACTTCGAGGCTTTGGAATACTAACCAAGACGAGAATACAGCATGTACAGCGCCATACGATTGCACTCCTCCGTTCCAGTGATGGTGACCAGACGCTCATTGCTGTTATCCTGAGGCTCGTTGATCTTGATGACACTGCCGCTGATCTGGCGTATTTCATTGATCTTCTGTCCTCCCTTGCCGATGATGGCACCAACCATGTCGTTGGGGATGTAGATCTGCTGGGTCAAGGGAGCACCGGGCATAGCTCCGCCGTGCATGGGCTGAGCCGGGTGAGCGCCGTGGGGCTGAGGGACAGCGGCACCGGCGTGAGGCTGCATTGGGGCAGCGGCGCCGTAGCCGCCGGCTTGCGCCGCACCGTAGTGGATGGGCATGGCCGGGTTCGGCTGAGCAGCGTGGTGGCCTGGGTAAGGCTGCGCATAGGGAGCGGCAGGAAGGTGGTGCTGAGCGCGGGCATCGTGTCTCCGGTTATAGTTTTCACGGTTACCGTAGTTGCCGGTGGTCGGCTGCGGGCAGTACGGGACGACCTGCATGCCGCCAGGAACAACACCGGCAGGTCCTCCACTTCGCGTGGCGTACGCGGACGCGGCCGGACCACCGAAGCGATCGTTCAGCTGTTCCAGAAGAGTGCTACCAACATAGTAAGTCGCGATGTGAACAGCATCAGCAACTCCCATGACTACGAGAGAGCGCTCGGTGGAGAGAGGCAAGCAAGAGTCAGAAGCATTAAGCCTAGCTCCAGAGGCCTCTTGAATCTCGCGGATTCGCGCGCCACCCTTTCCAATGATGGAACCAATCAAGATGTGCGGAATGAGCAAACGAAGAGGGTATGTCTTTGACTGAGCGCTGGACGGCTCAGCGAGCGGCTCGTTGTTCAGGGTGCGGATGATCAGACCGAAAGCCTATTTCTGAGTTAGCGAATGGGTCCAGCGAAGGTAGACAGGATGCAACAACGGACCTTTGCGGCAGCATCGACGACACCGCTAACGGTTAAGATGCGCTCAACAGCTCCCTTCTGATAGTCGCTCACAGTGCACTTGGCACCCGACATCTTGCGAATGTTGGAAACGTTCTCTCCGCCCTTTCCGATGACTGTGGCAGCTTCCGGGCTGGAAATAACGGCGCGGATGTGGATCCAGTCTCGCTCATCGTGACTCGCGGAGGCGGACGGAGTCGCGGGAACAGCGCCAGCGACAGAGCTTTGAATGGGCTTCGTCTCGGTGGTCTCGGAGTCGGCCTGATCAGACTTGGCCTTCTCGCCGTTTGTCTTCTCAGCGCCGTTTGCGCTCGGTGTTTCGATACCGGCATCGAGCGCGTCGATGGGCTGGGCCATCTCGATCTCCTCATCGCTCTTCAGAATCTTGTCCAAGGCGGGTCGCTTCGCCTCCGGCTGGTCGTTGCTGCGCGAGGGAGAAGAGGTCTCCTCGAGAGGGCGCTTGGCCGAGTTTGAGGGTTGAGTGGGCGACGCGGACATGATGGGCTAGTTGTTAATGTCTCACACAAGTTTTCGCGATTCCGTCTTTTGGTTCTAGAAGAGCTTGTATTCGACTATCTACACCACAACAGTTTTCAAAGGAAAACGGGCTGGTGTAGTGGCGTGGTCGGGGTCGGGTTCAAAAGAAACCGTTTTTTTCTTCGTGAAGTGGCTGTGCTCGAGGAGGATAGAGGTCGTAGGGCAGAGGATCGTGAAGTTGAGGTAGGTCGGGGTGGTGGATTCAGGATGACTCCTATCCTATCAGGGTCGTGGTAGCTTCCGAAATCGTGAGAATCGCAGGGAAACTCAGGTCAAGCGGAGGGAAAGCGAGGCGGGGAAGCAGCGACGCGGGCGGGAAGAGGTGATGATGAAAAAGAGAGGTAGAAGGCGGGAGTGGAAGAGAGCTGATGGTAGACAAAGGCTGTATGTAGGAGGCGATTCGGATGCAGAAGCTCAAACCTTTCTCCGTCAAACGAACAGTCCAAGCTGCAGGGCAGGGGGAACTGAAGCTGCAATGATTTGCGACGGCTTGTCAAGTCTGCAAGCAGAGCTTTGATGACCCTTTCTGCGATGATTTGTCTCTTCACTGGACGGTGCTTCAAGCAGCTGCTGATGCTGATGCTGGCGACGCGCCGACGGTCGGGTCAGAGCAAGCAAGCTTGGAGGCGACACGACACGTGAGGGGAGAGCAGAAATCCGATGCGATGCGCCCGCGAAAATACAACCCACCAGATGATATTCGACTAGAACAGAGCGGACGGGACGGGGGAAGCGGGTTGCGGCGATTAAAAGAGATGGGGAGGAAACCTGTGCAAACAGATGGGTTGGAAGGGGGTCCGGATGTCTCGAAGAGGTTTGGGAATGGGCGAGGGCAAGATATTGCTGAAACCTCGTAGAAAAAAGATCGGCCTAATGCGTACGCAGCAGCCAGGTGCGCACACCTCAGGCGCAGACGCAGGTGCCACTGCCAGTGCCAACGCCAGTGCCTGCCTTGCCCAGTACGCCGTGTCAGTATGGATACCACCTCGCTGCCAGCAGCCAGCAGCCAGCAGTGGACCTGTGTTGGCTGCGATTGCCTCCAACTCCGTAAGGTACCTTACAGCACAGTAGCCGGCACGGAGGCACAGACCATTTGTCGCCTTCCCCAACTGCCCACCTTTCCTGAGCAAGAGCCACACAGTAGCAGTGATTTGCTCCGGCGGATTAAGCTGCATGGGGTGCTTGTTTCTGGGGGGGCCCCCAATCGTGTTTGGCCACTTGGTGTTCCTGCAGCGCATTGTCTGATTGGACAGGAGCGGCGAGCCGCACAGTGTGTCTGACGCTCGCCTCCCGCGAAAAAGTGTGTCGCTAAGCCCCAGTTCCCCCCCATCCTGTCTAGTCAGCGGCGCGCTGCTGCGAGCACAACTTGCCTGCCCGTTTTACGTACGATGCTCGCCCTGCATTTGATATTCCAGCACCAACGCTGGCTGTAACCTCAACGGTGCTTTGTTTGCGCGCGCGCACCGCTTCATTATACTGAATACCGAACCTGCGCGCATACACGCCAACACCAGAGTCGCGTCTCTGCCGCCCACCCTACACCGGGACCACGCCGATCACAGCCAGCGCAGTTATCCGCACAACAACGACATCAGGTTGCTTTTCTCTCTTCTGGCAGTCTGCATCTAAGGAATCTACCCCGCCGGTGTCACTTGTCAGCGTGGCAGACCGCGACAGACAGCTAGACAGACAGTCGAGACAGTGCGATCATCCGTGCCGTGTCTCTTTGCGCCGGCCCTGCCTGTCCCCCGGAAATCTCGATAACACCCGACACACAGTGACACCTCCTTTGAAACAGTCAGAGAGGATCTAGCGCCCGGTCTGAAGCCTGAGCACGCCTTGTTTTCTCCGACAGGGGTTATATCAGACTCTCAATCTCATTGGACGTGGATGCAACCCCGACGGACCGTGTGCTTTGGGACGGCTTGAATCCGTCGCGTGCTGCCGTTGCTTAAACTGTTTCGTTTCTTCCGGGGCACCCTCTGAAAGTCGCGTGCAGCCTCCTGGCTCATATTGGCACCGTGTCGCCAACATATCAGATCGTTTGGACTAATTCAAGGGTCTGGGCTATCTCATCCGACTGACCGGAGAGATCTTGGGACGCACCAGCGAAGCATCCAGCATGGCGGACTCTTCTCCTCGACCTGTTGACGACAGGTATACTTTGAGTCTGGAACAGAGCTTGCAGGAACTTCAAGAGAAGATTCAGGCACACCGGCAGGAGCTTGCCAAGGTATGCCGTTCTCCTAGAGCAAAAGTTCACCTCCAGCTAATAGCACACTAGCTCCAGCAAAATGGGAGGCAGTCGCAGACCGCGCCTGGCCCAGGAAAAGGCAGCTTTGAAGTCATGAAGGGCGCCTTCGAGAAAGTTGCTGCGACACCACCATTCGTCCCTTCCTCGGCATCTGTTTTGCCTGCGCTCTTGGCCTTACGAAAGACACATCAGACTGTCGCCGAATCCCGAGCGTATCTGACTAGCCAGGGAGCTTCTCTCGAGCAAGCCAAACGCAGGCTCGAAAGCGAACAGGCGAATTTGGCCGATCAGAAGCTGCTGCAGCAAAGCTTGGAGAAGCGCATCCAATCGCTAGAAGATGACGCCGAATCTCGGATGGAATTAACGCCCGAACAGGCGGCCAGGGAAAGACTGGATGAACTCAAGCAAAAGAAGAGGCGCTACGACAAGGAGACGTCCAAACTTTTAAAGGCTCTCAGGAAGTTCATTGATGATCACCTTGCGGCACAGCTCGCGGCGGAAGACCTCGGCGGCCCAGTCGTGGGCGATATGATGGAGATCGACTCGGATCAACTCGTTGCGGGTTTCAATGCCCAGGGTCGCCCAGTAAAGGCCAAGTCCAAGCCAGACGAAGATAAGCGACAAAGACGGCTCGAGGAAGTATGGGGTTTGCCCCAGGATGATGGCAGAGACCAGCGCGGCGAAGTCGACGAAGCAGCAGCTGCCGGACGCGAGATGCGCGAGCTTACAGAGCAACTTTTGAACCAGCTCGTTGAAGCGGGAGGCGATAGCACGGCGTCGTACGTCAAGTTGCCAAAGGAGACGGCAGCGGCGCGGTTCCTGGTGCGGTCCAAGGTCGCACAGTTCCACCCCAGAGATGCCACGAGGCTCAAGCTGATTGATTTTGGAAGAGAGCTAGACGACTAGGAGGACCCGGCATGCCGCGTACCCGCGGTGCAGATCCCCCGTGTGGAGAGGGTGAGCAACCAGGCAATCAAACTGAGATTTTGGCGATGGCATGTCCATCTTGGGTCCTTCAATGTCAGAGAAAAGCTCCTGATGTTAAGCGTCGAGCCCCCGAGTCAGGACGCTATTTTCCGCCTAGCCATGATGAAGCTCTGTCTGTCACAGTGCGGGCTTGTTGCGGCGTTTTACATCACAGTGCATGCCATTTTGACTCTGCACGTCCCTGCGGATCTAGGTACGCAGTACAGATCTGAATTGCACGGAAAAGCGTTTGGTGTGGAAATGAGAAACTTGGCACGTATGCGTTGGACAACACAGTTTGGCGCTGAACAATGCAAACCTTCAAAGTTGAACAAACTTTGGGGCGGAAAGAGTGACTCGCAGCGGTTCACGACGCTACCCTGAGGCTCTGATGAGACCCCGATGGGTCATCGTAAATCTCAGTCAGAAACAAACGAACGTCGTTCATGGATGGCAGCTGTCGGCTCGCTTCAATGGCAAGCCGATGACCTCAATTAGCAGACCCGCTATGATTGGCCAATTCCTCACTCGCGTCTTTACGCGTCGTCGCGACACCGCCATTGTGAGAGCCCACACCAAGCTTTACCTAAGGTACCCAGGGACCTCAAGCTATTACTGCCACCGCCTCAATCGTCCCCCGCTTGACCGCAAGACGATCCCTCAAACAACGGTAAACCTTCTTTTCTGATTCCCGCGAGAACCAACTCCCAAACCGCCCAACAACCATAATGACCTCTGCTGAACCCGTCGCCGCGCCCGCTCAGCCCTCAGACCCTCCCGCAAAGCGAGTAAAGACCGCCTCCGACGACGCACCCGTTCCCGCCGCCATGGAGCCCTGCCCGCCCCTCCAGGTCAAGAAGCTCTCGGACAAGGCTCGCCTGCCTACCCGAGGCAGCCTCTACGCCGCCGGCTACGACCTTTACGCCGCGAAGCCGACCACCATCCCGGCCCGCGGCAAGGCCCTCGTCAGCACCGACATTGCCATCTCCGTTCCGGCTGGCACCTGTACGTAATTTGACCTTCGAGAAAGACCTGCGTAGCAACAGAACAAAGCTAACGGACAAATTTCTCCTCAACAGACGGCCGCGTTGCCCCCCGCTCCGGCCTCGCCTCCAAGAACTTTATCGACACCGGCGCCGGCGTCATCGACGCGGACTACCGTGGCGAGGTCAAGGTCCTCCTCTTCAACCACGCCGACTCCGACTTTGAGGTCGCCGAGGGCGACCGCATCGCCCAGCTCGTCGTCGAGCGCATCTTCACCCCCGAGATCGTCGAGGTCCAGGAGCTCGAGGAGAGCGTGCGCGGCGCCGGCGGCTTCGGCAGCACTGGCGTTGCTCTGCAGTAGACAAAACCCATCCCGGTATAAAATGGAAGAGAGAGACACAGAAAAAAACCATGGCGGGAAATGGACGTAAAAGAAGAAGGCGGACTAGAATCAAAAGATAACGCGGTGGCACATACCCCGTAGGGAATAGAAAGGGGGGAACCCAACAGAACAATATATGAATGATGACAATGCTACGACCAGAATGCCTCTAAATCTATCCAAACACGCCGCACATGCAGGTGAACTATAACCTCCCGAGTCTGATAAGAACTTCCACCACTCTCCCTCACCAACATCTACAACCTCTTCGCCCGGAAACTCACAACCGGGTCTCTCAAGCACGCCAAGTTCCTCACCAGCTTCAGCTCCGCGCTCTTGCTCTTGAGCAGATGCAGCCTCTTCCTCTCCTCCTCCGTCGACGCCTCCGCCGTCGCCGCCGCCCCGACAGCCTCCTGCATGCCCCGCGCCGTCTGCGTAAGCACCTCGTGCATGCTCGCAAGCACCATCTCCGCCGCCCTCGCCAGCGGCAGCTCCAGCGCGTCGACCTCGGGCCCGCTCAGCCACGACCTGGTCTTCTGCAGCTGGCCGCCGGCGGCGATGACGGCCTCGCGCATGCGCACCGTCATCAGCGCCGCGAACATGTCGCCCGTGCCCGAGAAGTAGGCGTCGATGGCCGGGAAGACGATCTTGAAGAGGCGCGGCGCGCCCGTCGACGGGTCCATGCTGGAGCCCACGACGGACAGGTGCGAGGGCGGGTGGTCCGGCGCGGCGAGGTTGACCGAGGTGATGACGACGTGCGGGATGCGGAATTTGCTGTGCAGGGCGTGGATGGCGGACTGGAGGGAGTCCATGTCTGTGATCTTGACGCCGGAGAGCAGCCTTTTTTTTGTTGCAGGTATCAATCAGTACGCACGTACGTATCTCTCACATCATGGAGGGAAGATCCAAGACTTACTCGGCCTCGAACTGGTTCGGCAGAATCAGGTCTGCGTGCTCCACGAGACTCTGGTACGCGGGCACCACCTCCTCGGCGACGTACAGCTTGCCGTTGTCGCCCATCACGGGGTCCAGGACCCAGAAGAAGCTGCCGTCGCCCGACTTGGCCTTGAGCTCCTTGGCGATGTCGCCGACGGCCATGACCGCCTCCGCACCGGGGATGTACCCCGAGAGCATCATGTCAAAGTCATCCAGGTATGATTGCTTCAGGCCCTCAAACAGGTCGCGGATCTCCTGCGCCGAGACCTTTGTCCCTTTCCATTGGCGATAGCCCGTGTGGTTGCCTTTATCGTCCCACGCATATTGTTAGCTGCCGCGTGATACACACACATACACAAGCAAGTTGGAGAAAATGGGGAGGAGGAGGGGGGCGGACAGACTGAACTGAACGGTGTTGAGGGCCGCGACGTCGCAACCTAACGACTGCAGCGTGAAGACTGCGATCTTGTTTCCCACGTTTCTGCGTGTGATGTGTCAGCGCCGCACGTTTGGTTCCCCTCGCTCGCTGGTGCGGTCGGTTCGGGTCTACAGCGACTCACCCAGATACGACCTTGGATCATAAGTCAGTCACCCTACATGCGGCATATGAGAGATTGGGGAGTGATGAGCGCCTCACATGACTAGCGACGGCAAGGACGCGCGTATCGGGAATGGGAAGGTCTGGCGCCATTTTGTAATGCAACAAAAAACCCCGAGAACCAATAACCAAGTCCCGGTTCTATGTGTGTGTGTGTCTAGATCTTTTATGGTTCGGCGCAGATCTCAGATATCAAAATGCACCTCCGGATGTCGGCGGGGGAGGGGGAGGAGATGAGATATCGGGACGGCGGCCGATGCGCGGCAATGAACAATCCCAAACCAGAATGACGGGGTATAACAAAAGATTTGCGTGGACAGATCGAGATACGCGCTCTACGAGTCAAACGAGGAAAACGGCAATGAGTGAGAGGCGGAGTAGATTATCAGTGGAATTCCCAGTATCTACGAGATTTTTGAGTCGTATCTGTAGTTGGCCGTAAAAGTGACTAAGTGAGATTAGACTTGGACCGATGTAAGGCGGTTCCAGGTTCTTCTAGCCTCTGACTCTCACGGTATGACGTTCCGCACCGTCCAATCCAATATTTTTTCAAGGGTCCCGTCTGAATGGAAAGTGACCCCGCCAAAAGGGCGCCGAAGAACCCCGCACTAGGCCATGTTCGGCAAGTCTGCAGACACCAAGGCAACGCACAGCTGCGGCCAGCTGGCCGCTAATAGTTAGGCTCTCATCCACAAAAAATGTCAGTACCTAGACAACACCGCCGTTGAGGTCATGTAAATATGTACGCAGAAACGGTAATCTCATTATTCTTCGTGGTCCCAAAGATGCTTTTGCCCTTCGTCTACCAGCATATTCCGCAGAGTCTCTAGAACATGCAAAAAGTCAATCCAGAGTGCATGAGCAGGCACCAATGCCTGTCTCTGATTCCGTGCAACGCCCGCATTAATATCTTCTTCATGCCGTCGTCAATCGCCAATTTACTCCTCGTCACCAATCTGTGGCCTGATCAGTATCCATGATCTAAAGCGTCATTAGGGATGACATACCTTCGGCGCCAAGTAGAAGCGCAGGTAGCTCTGGCCCACCAAAGTGTACTCAACCAGCAGAGGAACCTCGTTGGACAGGCAGATCTTGACCTGCTTGGACATGGCGGCGGCCTTGCAGAAGTTGACGAGGTACTTGAGGGAGAAGGTCAGGGAGACGGGCTCGGTAAGCTCAATGTCGACGTTCAGCTCGGGCTTGTCGACGTTGGTGTGGCTGCGGAGGGTGACGGATCCGTTACCAATGTCGCCAGTGCAGGCAAACTTGACACCGTCCTTGCTCGCGTCGATCGTCACTGTAGGCAGAGTCGTCAGTCCTTGCACACACGAATGGCCCGCATCTCGACTACTCACCAGACTCGCTCATGGCGATCAAATCTCCGCAAATACGCTTGAACTCGGAGCTGGGCATGGTGATGGTGGCGGCATACTCCGTCTCGGGGATACCAAGGTGCTCTTGGTCGATATCCATCAACTTGAGGTCGTACTCGCTGATGCGGTCGTGCTCCGAGCTCTCGAAGACGATGTTGAGGCTGTCAGGGGCGTCCTCGGCCTTGAGCGTCAGGACATCCTCGCCCTGAGCGGCGCGGAGGACCTTCTGCAGAGAGGCGAGGTTGAGACCAAGCGCAATGTTGCGGTCGCAGCGGTAGGGGGAGAAGGCCTCGGTCTTGAGGGCCATGGACACGAGCGCAACGTGCGAGTTGTCCATGGCCTGCAGCATGATGCCGGAGTCATTGCAGTCAAAGTTGCAGTCCTGGACAAGATCTCTGATGGATTCAACCACCTTCTTGAGAATGTCGGCCTGGTCGAGTCTGGCTTCAAGCATTTCTGCGCAATGTTAGCGTTCTTCCGCTGCAACTCCGCATGAGACGAAAAAATCGGTGAGCGAAAGGGCATGACGTACTGGCTGATTATTTGCGTGGAAAAAGAGGAGATGGGGTATCTGGAAAATTCAAGGAAATGTAAGACGAAGCGCAAAGATTGATCGTGAGCTTTGGCAAAAAGAGTTGAGTGGTCGAAGTGATGGCTAAGGAGAAGAAGTCGCGAAGCACTTTAATGGGCAGACACGTAGCGCGTGGTCGTGGTGGGCTGGAGTGGAGGGGAGACGCGTCCAGCCTTCAGTAGGGCTCGACGCCAATCTAACGCGCGCGGGGCAGGAAGAATCAATGATTGATGGTGGCACGTGCGCCTTCCACCGACGTAAGGCACCCGATAAGTAAGCTGCCAGGCACGCTTGGCCTCTCTGAGAAAGCTGGCCCGGGCTCACCGGACTCCAAGCGGACTCCATCCTCAGGGGGCCGGCCTGATATTCCCCTGAATCGTGGCCCCTTTCCTTTACCCTGCCAACTGGAGTCCTTTGTTTAATACATTTGAGACAAAACATTGGCAACAACATTGAAAGTGTGTTTAGCAACTGGTCACAGGTGCAATCAGTTATTCATTCAAGACTTTTCAATTATCTTTTAAGATACTAAGTAGTCCGTACAGTTTTGGGCTCATTGAAGAGCCTGACATCAACGTCGTCATAAAGTACAAATGAATGATTTCAGTGAACGATGCCTCCTGTCCCTGAGTTCCATGGCCCCTTCTATATGCAGTCGGCAAAGCGAAAGTGTTTGCGCGAATTAAGTATCAAACAATAAGGAAAAATAAGGCAAAAATGACTGTACGATTAGATGGTTTCCTGTTCCAAAACGCCCATTGTCTGTCGTTAAGTATCATGTTCTCGTCACATCGAAACGATGCGTGACGGATTGGTCCCTGCTCGCGGGCGGGGTCGAAGGTTGATGACCATCTCGAGCTCCTTGAGCATGCCCCTGTTTGCATCCGCTTTTTCTCTGAGTGATTCTCGCTTTTCTCGATCTTCCCTCATCTTGATGATGCGTTCCTCTCTGGTGAGCAGACTCCTCGGCCGTGGTGCAGCGACAGCCTCGAATATTTCTTCGGTATCGGGTTCGCCTGTGCTGCTGAAGTCTAAACTGGACGGCGACTCTCCATTGAGCGCCTTTAAAGCTTCAGCGGCGCCGCCTTCTTCCACGGTTGTAAGCCCGCTGAGCGAGCTTGCGGGGGACAATAAGGTGCTCATGGAAGACAGCCTCTTCTCATTCCGGTCAATGCCCACTGCAAGGGCTGCTTTGCCTTCTTCCCAAGCCTGCATCAGGAGCTTCAAGTCCGCGCCAATGGATTCGTACTGAGCCATAAGATCGGAACCAAGCTCGGAAATGTCGTCGGATTCGTTGAGGCTGCGGTCCGACTCCTCTCGAAGCAGCGTCAGCTTAGCTTGAAGACCGCGGATCCCACTGGATAGGGAGCTGAGCTTGCGCAATTGCGATCTCCATCTCTCCCTGCCGGGTGTCAGGGGCATCTTGGGAGTTGGCGGTGCCGGGAATGCTTCGGAAATGTTAGCTTTTGGTGGTCAGACAACGCCTGCCGGTAACTTACACTCTTCCTCACTCAAAAGTCTCCTCAGCCTCTCGAACGCAGTCTGTGTGACTGTGTTGAGCGTGCGCACCGCTTCGACCGTAGTTGTCCACCTCAGCAGGTCGCTGCTATCACCACTTGCGTCCAAGGCCAGTAGCGCACACAAAAACATCTTACGAATGGTGTGGAACCGTGCGGCGAGGATCTTGAGTGTCCGCAGGGACTCGGGGTCGTCAAACTCATGTTCCTTGAAACCCAACTTGGCATCCGACATGTCGAAGTCGCTTATATCGTAAATGTCGTAGTACTTCTCCAGGTCGAGCTGCTCTGAAAACCCCTTGACCACAAGCATGGTCTGATCGTAGGCTGGAATGACATCTGCAAAGCAAGCCTTCAAGGCTTTGCGCAGGCGCACGCACTTCCGAGTCTGTGAGCGATCTTCTATCCGACTGATGGGCGGCAGTGGCGCACTCCTAAAGCATGTGTCAGCGCATAACATGCCTTTTTCCCCATCGCCGTCGGAAAAATCAGGGAGAGGACCAAACTTACAGACGGTAACCTCTAGACACAAGTTCCACCTCTTGTACCAATGCGACGGCCGCGCCAGTCGCGCTGTCGAATTCCTGAGAGTTTGAAACAAACGCAGTGACCTCTGACAGTGCTTGCAGCCGTCTATACCTCAACCACTGCCTCCGCATAAACACATGGACGATCCCTGCAGCGATCACGGCCACAAACAGAATTACCGCAACCCATTTCTTGTTCCAAGTTTCTGAACCCGCGAGCCAGTTGATCGTGACGGCCAAAGCCAAGGCGCCCAAGACTGCTGCGACAGCGCCTGTTGAATCTAGCAACTTGTCGGTCGAATTGCCGTCAATCGGAGGGTTGGCAGGCCGGGATGATGCATGGGGCTGGGATAATATTGAGTGTCCACTCAATAGCTGGGATGCGATAATAGTATAGCGAAATTGCTCGAGGAATTTGGAGTTGTCGGCTCGGTCAATCCTGGACGCTACCGCAATCTGAAAGAGGACACACAACACCAGTCAGTAATTTCCCCATGTGACACGGAAAGGGGATTTCGGGTGTTGCGCACAGAGTAGCTCTTTCTGTAGGACTTGTCGGTAGAGGATTTGGTCGGAATGTTTATCTGTAGAGGATTGTTGCGGAATCTCGACCTGACCATGGGCCGACCTGTCGGCGCAAATTCAGGGCTCGAGGGAGGTGACAAGTCGTAGTTTGGAGGGTCTTCGTGCGCCCAATCGGCCTGCTCGTGTTCGCCTTCATCTGTCGCGCGCGCATCGTCAGTCGCAGTCCTAACGAGCACTTGGGGCGCCGTTTCTTCGCGGGGATCGCACTCACCACGAAGGTACTCGGCGAGCGGCGACTGGTCGAACACAACGGGCTCCATCTAGCGACCTGGCGACAAGTTTCGTTTCGACGAGGCACTTGCAAGCAACACGGCCATCTGCGGTCGCGCTCTTCAGTAGTCGTGTTGCCGCAGCGTCGTGGAATCGTAACGGAAAGGAAACGAGGGGCAGTTGCAAACAAAAACCATGGACAAACCCAGTGGGAGACGCAAAACATGTGCAATGAGTGTATGGACGGTGCCTCGGGGATATATACGGTTCGTGTAGGATACGTAGTGTGATTGCGGAGTGTGGTGCACAGGGGGGGTGGGAAGGGAGAGTTGGAACACTGCTCGTGCTCCAAAGCGCCGACCTGCCAGTGACCAAAGTGACCTGCTGCCACTCGCGAATGGGGAAGGATCCCGCACCCCTGTAACCGATTAACGTGCAAGGGGTAAGTCGCTGTTTTTGGGGTCTTCAGTGGGGGGGATCTTAACGACATCCACCTTCCTCTGAGAGACCGACACCGACAGCCACAAGCCATCTTCACCCGACTCCGAGAAGATGAGTTTTAGTCTATATCAACCGCCCAATAATATCTGCATGGGAATTTGGTCAACAAGACACTAAGTAGAGACCGTTGCGCTTTTTACCAGGGGAGAATGGACCCTACTTACAGCCACTTTCTTGGGGTCAAAGGGATGAGTCGAGGCTAGCGACTAGACCAGCTAACCATGAAGTACTTTCTCTGTCTCTCTCCGTGTGGTCCGTTCTATCTTCACCTCTGTAGCCATCTCTAGTATTCTCGCCGTGGTACTTTGTATCACCCTCCGTGCGGCTGTCATTTCTGCCATCATCTCTGTCATCCTCTGTCGAGTTTGACCATTGGCGCCCTTCAAGACGCTCCTGCCGGTGGGGTGACTGCAGATGATCGACCCAGCCAACGAAGCGAACGGTGAAGAGAGCAACGCCGCGCCGCGCATCCCGTATGTACCACGTACTTTATTAACGTGGTATTATTTGCATAGTTTTAAAATTTGGTACATGGGACGACACGGGGCGGAGCCGAGACCGAAGTGGGGGCCCCTGACGCTAATGCAGGTAGGAACAATGTTGCACCGGAATCCGGAATCCAGGTCGGGCCCGTCCCAACGCCCCGTCGGGTCACGGTACGGAGTAGGCGAATTGAGTTAGATCACCGTTGACGCATTACCTAATCCTGCCCGCCTAGCTGGAGCATAGCTCTGCCACGACGAACAGACATCACGACGGCTGCAGCATAATCGCGATTCACCCAATTCCGGTGTCGCCCCAGACGAAACGAAAACCCAAGCGATCCTGCAGACCCGTACGCAGAAACCACAGCCATGCCGACCGAACGCGACTACCAAATCTCTCCAATTGTGCAGGAGTCCGTGATGCACAACACAAAGGTGGGATACAAGCTTCCCCGAGGCGGATTGGATAGATGCATGGGCGGATGGACACTCTTGCTGTCGCAGCTTTCGCTAACTGTCTATCTTCAACCCACGCCAGGCCCTGTCGAATCTGCAGAGTCTCACAGCGTCCCTGTTCGGCGTCGCCGCCGGCATCCTCGGCCTCGAATCCTACAGCGGCTTCCTCTTCTACATCCTCTTCTCGTTCCTCACCGTCCTCCTCGTCTACGTCTTCCACATCGCGCCACAGTCGACCTCGGCAGGGCTTCCGCTCCTCAGCACGAGCCGTTACTTCAGAGGGCCTTTCGAGTTCTGGACTGGTGGACTGTTTGCTGGGCTTCCTGGTTTCATCCTTACCTGGACACTCTTCTACGGCCTTGTAAGAGCATGATGGCAGGGTTCTAAACTGTAGGCGTGGGAGGAGTCTGGGCGTTAACAGGTGGTCGTCTATTGCTCGAATAAATTACAGAGAGGAAAGAATACATCGATATCGAAGGAACAAATCGACGAGAACAAAGAAAAAGCTAGCATGATGCGGTAAACAAAAGTACAACGCTCTTAAGGTGAAAGGCAGCGCTCCAATGAATCAAACCAAACGCTCGTCGCCCGCGAATTAATCGACAATCTCTACTACAGTTCCAACGAAACCTTCAAGTCCAGACTTATCATTCCGGCCGCCTTCCAAAAGCAAAACTTGTGAACCCATCTCAACCCACTCCCGGCTGGTTAGCAATTCCAAAGTTACCTGGACGCCCCCAACTGTTTCCGACTCGGATGTTCTCATGGGTTCATCGTGGTCGTTCATGTTGAAAATGTCTTCCGAATCATCGGCTGATTTGATGACTTGCTCGTGACGCACCCTGGACACTCCCATCACTCGGGCGGCTGCTCGTACACTTCCAACATAGAGATTGACCAGAGAACCATAGGTCAGAGATGCCGTGTTTGGCTCATGAAACAAGGCTGTTAGTCCACTGGCGGCCTGAAGAGACATTCCGGTATCCACCATGTGCTTTGATGGAATTGCCAGGACCATGCCTTTTCTAATGCGAGGTGCATTCGACAGCCGCTCAAAATCGCCCACTGCGAAGCTCTCGGGCGGCATGTCCAGAACGATCCCGATGGTGCCAACCTGGCCGGCTTCAAGGGTGTTAACGGGAAGCCTGAGGTTGCGGATGCTGACAATCTTGGCCTTGTGCCATTCTCCTTTGATAGTCGAGGCCGCGACCGTGTTACGTATCGCGATCTTGGCCAGTTCCGCGGACGAGGGATGAGATATTGACAAGCCGTAGTTACCGGGAGAGGGCCTATCCTCTGGTGTCATGCCCTTGAAGTCGTCATCCCCCGATGGGAAGGGCCCTACCACAATGGCGTCCCCCACGGAGAGCTTTCCAAACCTCAAATACCCAGACACAACAGTACCTGCGTCGTTCTGGTTAGGGTTCTCAGCGAGAGAAGCATAGGACGCAGGTAGACTAAAGGTGTCGTCGACATGGAATAGGCAGGAAGGCTGCTCAGGGTTCAGGGCCATCCCCACAAAGTCATGCGCAGTCGGCACAGGTGGCAATGGGAGATTCTCCAAGAGGGCATGCGCCAGTCCTACACCTGCACCGCTGACGGCGCTGGTAAGGACAATGGGTATGTGCTTGAGCAAGTCTCCGCTCTGCTCCATTTCGTTGGTGAGAACTTGGGCCTTATTGAGCTCTGCCAGCGGAATTCTGCTCCATTCCTGCGCACCACCTGCGGCAGGTTGCAGGATCTTAGGAACCCGGCCGGCTTCTTTGACGTGCGTCAACACTTGTCCTAGAGTTCTCTGCAGACTAGATTTGGTTGCCAGGTCAAGTTTCGTAATGACAATGACCAGAGGGGTCTTGAGCTTCAAGCACAACTCCAGATGGGCTTTTGCGAGGTCCACACCTGCGCCTGCGATTCCAAGGACTTCGTTGGCTGTTGAGCTGGCGCCATCTTTGGTAGAGCTGGCCTCATTGTCGTCAGCGGCCAAACACAGAACCGTCCATTGAGGAGCCCAGCCGAACAACCCTCGGAGAATGGTGCGGCGGTATCGAGGGTGCCCGGCAGAGTCGGAGACAAAGACCAGGCGGCCATTTTCGGCGCTGTCGTGGATATCGATCCATGATTCGACGTGGTCCTGGGAGAAGTTGAAGATGGCGTGATCCTTGTACCCAATGAGCTCTTGGGCTACCGAACTGGTCAAACCGGAGGCGACCTCATGTCGATGCTTGAAAAGACTGATACGACTCTTTCCACGACCGTTGTCGAGAGTTCCAGTAGACAACGTCCCCAAAAGAGTAGATTTTCCAGAGGTTGTTGGTCCCGTGAGCGTTATCCTCAGCTGGTCGGTCGTAGAACGGCCCCTGCTTGGTAACACGACAGCTTCATTGGCCCTAGGAGACTGCTTGGCTTCCCGATGACCACTCTCGGGAACTTCTGCGAGAGAATGCTTGGCTGAGAAGTCCGGAGTCACCAATGCCTCAACCACCCAGAGCCTTGCTTGTCGTCCGATCTGGGCCGGCTGCGATGCTACATTGTCAACCAACTCGGATGTTTCCAGCCACTCGCATTCCCCAACGATGACATGACGAAGAATTTCAACCCGGCAGCCCAGCGTGGCCGCCATCACCCTCAGAGTGGTGATGCTCTCGTCCATCTCATCCTTGGTCAATCCCACCAAGGTTCCGTCGTCAGCAACACCGATCTCGTACAAAGCGCCGCGAGATTCTTCTAGTCCAGGGAGGGGTTTCTGCGGCGTCAAGACCTGAGTCAAGTCGGCCGTGTCATCGGGCAATTTGGGGACAATCAAGTCTTTGGGGTTTAAGGCATGGTAGGCACAGGATTGCTGCAGTCTCCAGAGCAGCTGTGTCGTCAATTGCTGTAGGCGCACCTGGCGACTCTGGCTGGATGCAGATAGAGCCGCAGGCATGACCTTGGCAGGCCGTGCTGCAGAAGCAGAGGTCTTGGGGTGCTGGGAAGGCGGCTTGCCAATAGTGCTCATGCAAGTGTAGGTCCGCCTCGGCCGGAGGAGCAGATGAAGTTTGTACTCAGTTGGTCCCTCCTGAGGCTCTGCTTCCAGTTTGGTGACTCCGTAGTCAGAGAGGTGGCCAGGCTGAGGCTCCCCATTTTCCGAAGGAGGTTGAGACTTTGGTGTCCTCCCCAGCTCTTCCGGAGCCAGCCACGGGGAGGAGACCCGTTGAGGGTCAGTTTCGAAGGTGAAGATTGATCCGGAGGCCATGCTTGATACTGAAACGCGTGTTGAGTTCAGTGGCGGAATTTATACACGTAATGTCGATAATGGACAGGTTCGATATGGGTATAAGTGCGTGTTGTGATGAGCTATTGCGGGAACAAAGGTGGAATGACGAGTTGCTATACGCGGGATCATCTTGACAGCTGATACAAAAGTAGCTTGAGGCGGTGATTCAAGGTCAAGCGTCGTTGACAACGAGTGTTGATGGCTGGATAGAGCTCAACTAGAAATCTAGTTGGAGGCCATTGCGACTTCTTTGGTGATTTCAGGTGGATAAGTGATGTTGTAGGAGCCGGGGGCGGCAACCGTTAAAGGCGCATTTGAGGCGTGGCGAGTTGTAAGGTTGAGGACGTTGAAGTTCTCGAAAGCCGGTATGACTCGGAGACGGTGAGGTCTCAGCCAAGGTGTGACGCAGCGAACGTGGATGGACAGCCGGGACGGACTGAAGGGTCCTGTCTGGTCCAGTGGCTCAACCTTGCCTGCGCTGCGGAGAAAGTGCGGGTAACCCACTAAGGTAGTGCGTTCTGCCCACGGTGAATCACTCCCCGGAGCCCACCGCAGTTGGTTCCCAGTTTGGCAGGAAGGACCAGCGCCGCTTTACTGAGTCAGCCCGCGCAGACAGCAAGAGGCGCTATATCAAGTCATGGCATCGTAAAAGCGGCGGCACCAGCTGCCATCAATATTGCAGGTGAGTCTGTCTTCCTGACTTGTTGCTAACTTGCTGCAGACTTTGGCCCCACTTGGGTACCAAGGCTCCTGGTAGCAGGCTAACCTACCCGCGACCGCCTGCCTGCTCCTTGCTATTTCTGCAAGCACTAGGAGCTGGAGATGTACCTCGGTACTTCTTCAATCCAACACGCACCCAGGGTCTTTCTGTCGCTGAGCTGTTTGGCTGCCCCTCCTGGAACGCTGGATCGAACATGGTGTTGAAGAAGTGATGGAGCACTGGACGGAACTCATTAGTTTCGAAGATCACCCAGGTCCGCTGATCTCCCTTCTCCTTTTTGACGAAATCAGATGCGGACCTCTTCCTGAAATTGAGCGGATTACTCTGCGCTGAGTAGGGTGCAGACGACGAGGAGGCTGCTGGCATGAGTATTTTTATGCTTTGGTGAACGCAAGACCAACAAGCTCAGCTTACTCATGCTTAACACCGTCTGTATTACTGCATATGCGTCCTGACTGAGGACCTTGGTTGCGGATAAGACAGGCCCGGAAGACAAAGCTGAGCTGAAAATTGTCAAGACAATGGATGAGGAACACGAACGTCCTTGACGCTAGACCCGAGGCTGAGCCAAGCATGGAGCGCCGTCATAGGCTCATGGCGGCGGTCATTCTTTACAGCCCACTCTGCGCCATGGAAACATTCCAATTGTCGGCTGCCTACCGACGGGAACTGATTGACAGCGGCCACTTTTAGAGCGTGAACCGTCTCTTTTTTTTCTTCGAAGTCGCGAATCGCTCCCCCGCCAGATGCAGATGCAGCGCTGAACCCAGCTCAGTCGCATGTCGAGCACTTGTTCCAGACGACCTGCACTTTTAGGCCGCGCTGTTCGCTGACTGCCCCTAACCCCTCCGGCCCAGCCCAATCTTTTGCCCATCTCCGTCAGGTCCTAAACAGCCTGGCCTGACGAATGTTTTATGGCTTAGACCCTGAGGGGCGCATCCGCTCGCCTTCGAAACACACCCAAGACGGTCCCGATTTTGCCACATAAAGCTGCAGTAAGCCCGCAGTCGGCAGGCGGTACTTGCTCCCAATCCTAGGTACCTGCACCTGCAACCCCCCTGCCACCCGCCCGCTCGCCGTCTCCAGTAATTGTCCTGTCTATCCTCTGAGGGTTGCCTCTGCTACACCGTGTCCGTCCTTCAAATCTTCTCCTGATCTCTTTTCTTACCTTTCCAGATTAACTTTCTGCAGAGCACGTTGTCTTGTGTTTTGCTTCCTTCCAGAATACCTCCACGATCGTATTTCGGCCGCTGCCCTGCTTGAACACCCCACCCATCGACAATCTAGCATACAATCCCAATCCCGCCCCAGCTATCATGAAGAAGTTCGGCTTCGGCAAGAAGAGCGGCGGCGACGACGGCGACGATGCCAGCCGAAATGCTCTCTTCGGTAGCAAGAAGAACAAGTCCCCCGCACCCGGCTCCGATAACCCATATGCTCAAGCACCCGCCGGCAACGACCCCTACGCTCAAGACAACAACAAATACGCTGGCATGACGCCCTACCAGGCAGCCCGAGCAGGCAACACTGCTCCTGGCGGTGTGCCCGGTGGCCTCCCCAGTGGGCCTCGTGCTGGAGGCGGCTACGGCGCTCCTCCACAGCCTGCGGGAGGTTACGGAAACGAAAAGTACGGCGCTGCCGGTGGCTACGGAGCCAATCGCTACGACAACGCCAACCAGAACGCCTACGGAGCGAACAACTACACTTCGGGTGTCGCTGGCGGGGCTCGTGGTCCTGGTGGTTACGGAGGTCTGGGCCGATCCAACAGTAACGATACCGACGCTCAGCGTGATGAGCTTTTTGGAGGAGCTCAGGATCGCTACCAGCAGAAGCAGCAGCAACAGCCGGGAGGATACGGACAGTCTGGAGGATACGATGACGAAGGCGCATCTGGCGCTGGCGGAGGTTACGGCGGTTATGGAGAGAGCCGCGAGCTGACGGCTGAGGAGCAAGAGGCCGAGGAGTACCGTGCGACCAAGAACCAAATCAAAGATGTCAGAAACGAGTCGGTTAACACCGTCAATCGAGCTTTGCAAGCTGCTATGCAAGCTGAGGAGACTGGCCGCTCGACACTAGCCAGACTTGGAGCTCAAGGAGAGCGTTTACACAACACGGAACGAAACCTGGACTTGGCTGCGAACCACAACAAGGTTGCAGAGGACCGAGCCAAAGAGCTAAAGACCCTCAACCGAAGCATGTTCGCTGTTCATGTCAGCAATCCCTTCACATCCAAGTCTCGTGCTGCAGCTCGAGACGAAGCCGTCCTTGAACGTCACCGCCAAGAGCGCGAGACCCGCGAAAACACGAGACGCGAAGCCTTCCAGTCCAACCAGCGCATGGAAGAAGCGTTCAAAGAGGTTTCTCTGTCCGGTCGTCCCCAGCCGAAACTGGGACAAAGAAGTCAAGCCGAGCGATCCAAATACACCTTGCCCGATGATAGTGACGAGGAAGGTGCTGCGGAAGCGGAAGACCAGGAGAGACAGATTGACGAGGGCCTTGACTTGCTCGGCGGTGCCGTTGGTCGACTGAACAATTTGGCTAGAGCACAGGGCGATGAAGTTGCTAGACAGGACGTTCTCATTCAAAGAATTGGTCAGAAGGTAAGATCGATATGGTTTCCACTGTTTTACTCTGATCACTGGGCTAATTATCTTCACAGAGCGATGCTGTGGACGACTCTACCAGAATGAACAGAGAACGCCTGAACCGCATCAAGTAGACGATTGCGGCCAATACACTGCCAGCGCACAGGATTGTCTTTGGTCTGTGGCAAAGAAAAAGATGGATTTTTGGGCTAGCGTTGATAGACCAAACCTGAAGTTAATCCCAGTGGCGTTGTTGAATAGCTCGGGTTGTGGCTAGATGTCCTCCAACTTGTACACCTCATACGCCGGAACCTCAAATGGGTGCGCGCTATAGAGACTTTTGTCAATACATTTTCCTGGTATGCTACGAGGGGTGAACCGTGTACCTCTTCAGAGCTGCCACGGCAGCTTTTGCAACGTCCCTTCCTGCGCACATGACCTCCACTTTGTACTCAAGAAGATGCTCAAGCTGGTCGACAGAGCCGGTGTGCGGATCGGCGCCAGCAGCAGCGACGGGCATGAATTGACCCTGGCCATTAATCTGGAAGGCAACCTGAATATATTTCCCCCCGTCGTACACGCCGGCGCCGCTCTTGAAGACTGCATCCTTGGTCGCGACCAAGTGAGATGCTACAAAAAGATGATTACGTCAATCCACGCCGAAGTCAACTTGCGATATGCAAATCAATGCTTACCTGGAACGGTCCAGTGAAGCTTATATCGTTCAGTCATGGTCGCAGTCGAGGTGATGTGCCGTTGGTGAGATGTAGACAGCCTGATCTTGTTGCTGAAGGGGGGTCTTATACCGTCGCAGGAGAGGGGAAGTACATGAGGGTGACGCAGCATGCGATTACCGCGCAGAATTCGACTGACAACTAACCTCCGAACCGGCATAGTATCTATGAAGACAGCAGCGAGTAATGTGATTGCTTCCGATTTACGGCTACATGTTATTCAGAAATATTCGTCCGTTGACTTAGACCTATGTATCTCTTTCTGAGATAACACAGTGCAGCCCTGTAGAAATGCGGGGCATATCGCCGAATCGGGGTCCCGACAAAAGCCGGGGTCTTGGTAGACCAGGGAAGGTAGGACCCTCAAAAATTCTTACAACCTGTGGCTCAACGTCAATCGGCGACTGCGACTTCTGATTACTTCCTCCAACATCACCTCATAATGTCACCAAAACCTGATGGCGAGCGCGCCGCAAAGAAGAGGAAAATCAACGACAAGAATGTCATCAAGGTTGGCAATAAGGTGATCTCCTTGGAGGGTTACTTAAATCCTCCTGCCAAAAAAGAGGCCCCTAAGAAACAAGAACCACAAGAGACGCCGAAATCAACGGAAATTGAGGCATCAAAGCCAGTATCAAATCAGAAAGACGAAAACAAAAAACCTTCTCCGCCATCTGGAAAGCCACAGTTCAAAAAGCCTTTTGAGAAAGGAAGGCCGAAGGCAGACCAGCGAGGACCAAGATGGAGGGAGGACCCGGATTTACTGAAGGTCCGGCAGAAGCTACCAATTTGGGCTCATAGAGAAGAAATTCAGGCTCGTATGCGACAAAGCGATGTCCTTCTCCTTGTCGGTGAGACGGGATCCGGAAAGAGTACCCAAGTGCCCCAATTTTTGGTGAAAGAGCCATGGTGCAAGAGGCAGACTATCAACATCGACGGCGGACGAGAATGCAGTGTCGGCGGTATGATTGCTGTCACCCAGCCGCGTCGAGTGGCCGCGACTACGCTTGCTCATCGTGTCTCTCGCGAAGCCGGAACGCCCCTTGGCGAGAGCCGCGAGGGCATGGTCGGATACTCAGTCCGTTTCGATCATCAAGTACCTAAAGGGACGAAAATCAAATTCCTCACCGAGGGTATGCTGCTGCAGGAGCTTCTTCGAGATCCAAGTTTGCGCCAGTACAGCGCGGTTGTGGTGGACGAAATCCACGAGAGAAGCGTCGATGTCGACCTGGTCTCAGGATTTCTCAAGCAAATTCTGACGAGCGACCGGAAGGGACGCGGGGGCATCCCGCTGAAGGTCGTTGTCATGAGTGCCACTGCCGATGTCGAGCGCATCCAGGGCTTCTTCGGGACCGAACAGCCAGAGCCAGCTACGGACAGCGAAAGCATGGAAATCGACGGGGGAAAGCGAGACTCATCGGTCGAGGTTCTCAAGATCCAGGGTCGCCAGTTCCCGGTCAAGACGATTCACACGCCGAAGCCAGTGCCGGATATCCAAGAATCCTTGCTGAAGACAATCTTCAAGATTCACACGGAAGAACCACTACCTGGCGATATATTGGCGTTCCTGACCGGTCAAGAAGAGATCGAGTCAATGCAGTCGCTCATCGAGGAGTATGCCGCAACGTTGGATTCCAACATCCCGAAGGTCAAGGTGCTCCCTCTTTTCGGTCAGCTCTCCATGGAGGGTCAGCATGCTGCTTTCCAGCCCGTCAAGGGCAGGACCAGAAAGATCGTACTGGCTACCAACATCGCCGAAACGTCCGTCACAGTCCCCGGAGTTCGCTTTGTAGTTGATGGTGGCAAAGCTAAAGTCAAGCAATTCCGCGCCCGTCTCGGCATGGAGTCTCTGTTGGCCAAACCGATTTCCAAGTCATCTGCGATCCAGCGAACGGGTCGTGCTGGCCGTGAGGGCCCTGGAAAGTGCTTTAGGCTATATACCGAAGGCACGTTTGACACACTAGAGGAGACCGACTTGCCAGAAATTCTGCGAATCGACGTTCTCGGGGCTGTCCTGACCATGAAGGCCAGGGGTATCGATGACATTCTTGGGTTCCCTCTGATGGACACCCCGGATATTGATGCCATCGAACGGGCCCTTGTCAGCCTCCACCTGCTTGGCGCATTAGCCGACGATGGTACTATCACCGAGGCAGGCCGGAAGATGGCTGGCTTCCCCATCTCCGCCTCTCTCGGCGCTGTCCTCCTGGCCTCCGCCAAGCCAGAGTTTGATTGCGTCCTCGAGGCTATTGATGTCATCTCTTGCATCACCTCTGGCGACGACATCTTCCACCAGCTGCAATCCGAGGAGCAACGCGAGGAAATCGAAGAGCTGCGCAAGGAGCTATACCGTCGCGAGGGTGACATTCTCACCTACCTCACCACAATACAACAATACGCCGCTGAGAATGCCGACCGCATTGAATGGTGCAAGAAAAGGAAGGTAAACATCCGCAACATGAAGACCGCCCTCAACATCCGCAAGCAACTCCGCAGCTTGTGTCTAAAAGAGGGCCTTCTATCGGAGGCACCGCCACCGGATCCGCAGCCTTTCAGCCCTCTGGCTCCTGAACAGGCCGAGGCTCTGCTTAAATGCTTCCTCCGCGGCTTTGTTTCCAAGACAGCCGTTTTGGCACCGGACGCAAGCTATGTGACCTCCCAGGGCAAGCACGTCGTAGCGATTCACCCGTCGAGCGTCTTGCATGGACAAAAGAGGGAGGCAATCATGTTCCTAGAACATGTCTTTACTCAAAAGAACTATGCCAAGAAGGTCAGCGTCATTCAGGCTAACTGGATAGTGGAGGCCCTTGGAGGGTCTGCTTGATTTAGAGACGTGCGCACAAATACCCAGAAACGCATACAGTTGTAGTTCAGACAGTATTTGTTAAAACAAATAGACTCCTATAAAGACGTCAAAATGGGTGTATTCTATACATGATTCTACATTGGTGATGATACAAACTGCGCCGCCAGAAAAGCAACTGCAGCAGGATTTCATGACTGCTCCTCCTCTCCATCGCCCTGTTCTCTCCGCTCCTTAATGGACTGCATCAACTCGTACAACTGGGCAATCTGTTCGTCTGCAGGCGGAATGTTAGTTTTCCCTCACGGCCTGCGATCCACCTCAAGATAAACCTACCACTCATTTTCGCAACCTTGACGGGGTCGATCTTGTCGCCCTTCCACTGGTCACCTTCCACCTTTTGTGCGTACAGTTGCCACTCGGTCAAGAAGCCGATCTGGAAAAAAGTTTCTCAGTATTCAGTGAGGTTTCGACGGAGTCATCGTCCGCGCTGCCATCCCGGCAGGCAATGCCGGACTAGAAGTCATCCAATCACATGCACTGTATTACAACGTTCTCTGTGCCGCTACTCCAGCAAGCACAATTCTGACCACAGGGACGGAATGTTAAAAGGGAAGAGAAAGGTAGCAGCCTTAAAGATGAGCAGGACTCGAGAAGTTTGTTCCGTAACAGGCCAATCGAGTAGAGGTTGAATGAATGACATGGGTAAATGAGGATTCACGTACCAAATGCGCTGGGTTGTCCACATTGCGATGCGCGCGAAACTCGGCCTTGATGTACTCGTCGCCAAGAAGCCTCATCTCTGTGGGCAGATACTTTCGGTGTGCGCGGAGAAGACGTCTGTATAGCGGAATGGGCGGTAGAAGAGCCATCGGCGTGTTGCCCAGGCCCTTGGGAATAGAGGCTGATGCCATCCTCAGAACCGAGGAAGAGCGCATTTTGATTGTGGTAGAGGCAGGACGACGCCAAATATGTCTTATGTGCTCCCTAGCATGCAATTGTATCGAAGATCGGTCACTGCAGTCCGCTAGTTGGGTGCTTTCGTCTCTTGGGCGTTCTGGATGTCGCTGCTTCACGATAATTGATGACGTTTTTGAGTAGTAGTACGGTTTTCCCGAGGTGAAGTCAACATAGTGATCCATACAGTGTAAATAGACACGATCACGCACGGCCCTTCGTCCTGTGGGCATCGTCAAATGCACGATCATCCAACGCCTTCTTTCTAGATAGCATTATATTGGATATACGTTATAACATTTATAATGAATGCGGACCTAGCCATATGGAGGAAGCTTGTCTAGTACAAATATCTATCCCGCTCAGCTTGAGAAACATAGTTGCTGTCTCCATAAGACAAGAAGCCGTCGTTCTGGAAGTCCTCCTGCACAAGCACCATCGTTCCTCCAGTAACCCGTGAAAGTGCCTTCTCCGTTCGTTGAGTCAGTGGATGCTGCTCTCCCAACCATACTTTTCTCCCCTCGAGACACGATTTCCACAGACCCTCTGCTTCTTGGGTTTTGCCTCGCTGCACAAGCACGCCGGCAAGCTGGTCCATCGTCGTCAGCGTATCGAGATGGTCCTTGCCCAGCACACGCTCGCTGACCTCCAACACTTCCCGGAGTATATCTTCGGCCTCCCAGAACTTCTCCAACTTCGCGCATCCCGTCGCCACGTTGCGTTTCGAGTTCAAGGTGATGGGGTGCTCCTTTCCTCGCAGATCCTCGTCGATGTCGAGCACTTCACGCCACATCTCGTCCGCCTTCTCGTGAAGCCCCATTTCGCAACGCAGGGCGGCAATGTTGCTGATGCAACCCATCGTGACCCGGTGGCCGGGTCCGATCTTCTCGTCGTCGACACAGCGGTTGAGAATGAAGCTTTCGACCCCGAGCGCTGCCTCCGTTTCTCCATTCATCCGCAGCGCCGTCGCAAGCGTCGCGACGGTGCGGCGGAAGGTACCCGACATCCAGCCATGGCTCTCCACGGTCTCCAAGATTATGAATAAGAGAGTCTTCGCCTCCGAGTACCTGGCCTGTTGGAGATACACCTTGCTAAGGTCGATGTGGATGTCCCACACCTTCAGCCCGGCCTGTCTCTTCTGCGGACAATGCGGCAGAAGAGTCTTGATCTCCTCAAAGACCTTCTCTGACTTCTCCAGACGGCCCCAGTCCCGGTAAGCCTTTGCCAAGTCCCACATACCCGAGATCACCGGCCACTCGGCGCGGTCGAGGTGCCTTTCTCTGTCGGCTAGTATGGCTTCCCACTGGGCGGTTGCGTCCTGCCAGAGCCCCAGTTCGACGAGGGCCCTAGCGAATTTCCCCTCATGCTCCGTCCGCCGCATCCACTCGAGATCTTCTCCTCCCCCGTGTCCAAGACACGCTCGCAAGTGCGGCAGGACCTGACTAGCGTAGAGCTCGTCGCTGAGCTTGTCATTTCTTTTGACACTGAAGAAAAGCAGCAAGCGCGCGGCTCTGCGTTGAAAGGCATATGCCTCTGGACCCATACGATCTCGGGCCCAGGAGTGCACGAGAACATGCATAGAATGCCATTCTTCGTTCATAGCAGACTTCTTGATCAAAGAGTAGCTCCTCAGAATGCGCATTCCGTCTGTGAAGTTTGCGGGATCCCACTCGCCTTCTTGCGTAAGACCCATCAAAGGCAGTGGTGCGACGCCGCCGCCGCCGTCCCCTAGATACTCCGCGTCAAACCTTTTGTCGGTGGCAGCCCGGTCAAGTATCTGGTCCATGAGGTTCTCGTTGTGGTAGAAGCAGAAAATGCAGAGTATCCGGAGTGCGTTGAGAGCAGCCCGTCCTTCCCGGCTGTCCTCTTTTGATTTCTTCTGCAGTGCCGCATAGGACAACTCGAAAGTGCCATAAACGGCTGGGTTGTCGTGGAAAGCGCCGCGGCCCATTGACGGATCTTGCATGAGCTGCTTCCGCCCACTTCGGAACTCGAACAGGTAGTCCTTGAAGGTGCACTCTTGCATGTCGATGTAAGAACCGGCCTGGTCGATAGCCAGCGGAAGGTAGCCGAGTTCCTTAACGATCTGGCCAACGTACTGCTGATCTTCATTGTACAACAGCTGGTCTTCCAACTTCGACGACCGCAGCAGCAATGCCACGGCGTCCTTTTCTTCCATAACGTCGACGGCATACGTCTGATTATGATCCAGGGCAGGTTTGATATCCTTCCGTCTACTCGTGAAGAGGATGTTGCCCGTGTTCCCCTCCGGGATGTACTTGCTAACATCCACAGAGTCAGAGTCGTTGTTGTCAAAAACCAGAAGCCACTCTTCTGGGCGGTTTCGGGACAGCCAGTTGAGGACGCCGGTAACGTTGGGTCTGCTGGGGTTTCCGCCGTATATCTGCGCAGTCACCTTCCTGAAACTCTCGTAGATGGAGTCCGTGGTGGCGGCGTTGATCCAAAAGACATGATTGAACCTGCGTCGGCATACATTAGCAGCTTGATATACAGATCACACGTTGACACACGCACCGAGTGCCATGTAGGTCTCTAAACTTCAATGCGATCTGCGTTTTTCCGACGCCGCCCATGCCCCAAATTCTGAGAAGCCTCCTGGGCGACGACCCAGGCTCCCGTTCACAAAAGTGTCTGTCGAGCTTGCCGAGAATCGCGGCTCTCCCGGTGAACTGGGGGCTGGAGATGGTCCTTTGCCGGACGTCTTGGACCATAGCGTGCCGGAATGCTTCATATGAAGTAGCACGGCCTCGAAACTTTTAGCAAAGCCGGCCACGCAGCCATGCCACTGGGGTATCAAACTCACAGGTAGCCTCGAGGGGCATCTCAACGCCCTCTTTATTGTGCAGCATACTGACAATCTTGTCGATAGAGGCCGACACCTCGTTCTTCTTCAGATACTTCTCCGTGGCCTCCCGCAAGAGCTTCATCTTCTTGTACTCGTTCAACTTTATATCCGCGGCGCCCTTGTCCAGATTGAGGCGAAAGTAAGCGTTAGGAATGCCGCGGAACCACTGGTCGAGTTCTTGGTGGGTGCGTTCGGGATCCGTCAGCGACGTCTTGATGTGTTTATATACAGGCACGCTGTCGCGGGACAGGAGAGATCCGCTGAGAGTCCGAACAGGCCTCTTTGTCAACTCGAGGGCGTGCTCTACCGCCTTTTCAGCGTCGGCCTCGACCTTGAATGCCTTATCCGTGATTTTGAGCCCCGTGCCTAAGCTCAGGAGAAACCCCAGCTTCCGGTCGGAGCCCAGGTATGAGTCGGCCTCGTCGAGGACGAGCTTGGCAGGGTTGTTGTAGGCCAGCGCGCCGTCGTAGTAGTACTCCTTCATGGCTTCGACCTTGACGTGGACGGGGTTGAAGAACCCCGGAGCCGACGACGTCGCCCGCGCAGCCTCCCAGATTTCGACGTTGTGTGCCTGGTTGGATTTGCCCCTGTAGGTGCGGAATAGATACGCCTCGAACATGTTGCTTCTCGGCACGGAGCATACAAAAGAGTGGCCGAGGCTGTTCCGGTCCCTTGTTTCGTCAATCATGACAGTCGTCTTCAGCGCCCTCGCGGCGACGATGTCTCGTATGACCTTCTCGAGCGTCTTTTCTTTAAACGTGCGTTCGAGGAGCCGTCGGTTGCTTTTCCTGAACACAGTTTCCGCAAAGTCCTCGTAGCCTTTTATGGCTTCTTCGGTCGTCATCCCCATGCGGCCGAGGAGGATGGCGATGAGTCTGCAAAGCGGTGTGTTCTGTCAGCGAAAAACGTGTGTTGGTTCACTCGTTGGAACGGTCCCGACGAACCCTCCCGTGCTTGTACCACCTATCAAGTGGAAATAGTCCCTCGGCCTGGGCAGTTCTTTGAGCCCGGCTACTTGCTGCAGTCTCTTCATTATCTCGTGCAGTATGACAAGCTCGGATATCCCCCTAACCCCGCCGCCATCGAGAGACAGAAGGTAAACCGGATCATTGTTGGTATCTTGGCCGTCTGTCATTCTAGATTTACTCCGTATGCAACATATAAAAACAGTCTAAGAATGCATATAATAATACAGTTGAACAATTATAGATGAAAGCGTCTCAAAGATGGTATCGCAGAATCATGAAATCGTGAAATCGTAGTGCGTGGTAGTTGAGGCCCAAAACCAGTGGAACTTCGCATCACGCAGACGTCGCGGACACCAGGGATTGAAGTACTTCTTCAACCAAAGCAACCAACACACAATTGCGAGCGGAGCCGACCCCCTCGGAGGCCTTGAAAGCAAGGAGCATTCTGGCCCAGAGAATCCGTGATAAGCGCCCTGCACTCGCCGGGGGTTGGAAGAGGGGAGGGGGGCATGGCCACAGAACATGCAGCAACACGCCTGAGATCTTTCCTTCTCTGGACGGGCCAGGTTTCATCAAAAGACCTCCTCACCAACTGCGAATACCACCAGACGACTCGGCTCGACCCAAGGGAATGGTTCTGCCCGGGACAGGGCCCAAAAGCGAAGACCAAGACCGGGTCATCCACCCGCGCAGTCTGCCCATCCGCAGAACCCCCCCGGCTCATGGGGGTGGCGTGGAGTGTTGGTAATCGTACGTGCATGCTCAGGTAACGTGCCTAAACATAGCAGGCGTGTTCATCAGTACGTCTGCCATCCGTTGATGTTTTTACAAAGGCTATGGGCGCTTCTGAAAAGTCGGTGTATTTGATGATGGAGATGTCGAATCAATGTTTGATGCGTAGGTGGAAAACAGAGCCCGAGGGGGCCATTAGGGAGGAGGATTGTGCTTGTAAGCGCCGCTATGGGGCGGACCGGACCGCTGAACGGGGTGCGCCACGGGCGAGTGGGTGGGCGGGACGAGACCCGACTGTTCCCGGAGGCCAACCACCCTTACCCCAACCCAAGCAACCAAGGCTCTTCTCAGGGCAACTTGCCCCTGTGCATGATGCCATCAGTCATCAGAGCGAAGGACGATTCTTGCTGAGTATAGGGAAACGGACCAAGGCGCATGAGACGCCTGCTGAACTGCCTCATTGCAACCACCTGGTGGCTGGCTGTAAATCAAGACGCAAGAAATAGGCCAATCCCTGCACACAGATCTGCATCAAGGTTACAGTAAGGTTCTGGAGTCATGATATCTTCAGGCAACTGATTCAAAGGATGAAAGGCCTCAGAGGGTCATCAGGATACTGATCACATGGTGGAAGTTGTGACTCTGAATTTATCGTGCCAAGAACATACCGCAAATCAACGCCTGCAAAGCCACCCGGAAGAACCCATGCCACCTGGTACCATGCCACATCAAGAAAAAGAAAGCCGACGTTATCTACACTCGCCAAAAGCCCCCCCTCGCTCAGGAAGCCGGCGCCCCAGCCTTGAGCATCTCCATCTCGGGCAGCGTGAAGCCGTTGCCTAGGTACGCGAATCGGTTCTGCCTGGCGTTCTCGTATGTGTAAACCCAGTCCTCGCCCCTGAAGTGTTCCAGCATGCGAATGAAATGCATCCTGCTTCCTGGGTGCAGGCCCGTCACAGGCGCGTTCACCTCTCCCTGTTTGTACCAGGATCTGCACCCGCCCGTGAATGCCGTGCGAGGCATGAATGCGGCGGTGTGCTCGAAATAGTCCTCGACGGCCGCCTCCGATGGGGTGATTGACCGAATGCTTTCCGTCTGGCACTTGCGTATCGTGTTGGCGATGTAGGTGGCGATGTGCTCGCTAAGTGTAAAAACATCCCCATGGGCGATGGGTGCGTTGGGGCCAAGGAACTCTGAGATTACGGTTAGAGGAGAGATCCATACAGGGGAGGTGGAGTTCGGCTCACTGAAGTAATTGGGCAGGCCGGCAACAGCGAGGGACATGTACGCCTTGGGTGTCTGCTCGGCCCAGATGTCCTGCAAGTTTCCGTTTCGGCCGGTGAGAGGAAACGAAGGGCGGAACGAAGAGTCGAAGCCAGTGGCACAGATGATGGCATCAACTTCGAGGACTTGGCCGTTGTGCAGCTCGATCCCGTTGCACACGAACCTCTTGATAGTATCCGTGTGAAGAGAAACCCTTGGGTCGTGGAAAGATTCGAGATAACCCGGTGCGGGAGTAAGTCGCTTGCATCCCAGGGGGAAGTCGGGTATGAGCTGTTTGCAGAGCTTCGCGTCACCCTTGAGCATCGCCATCATGAACTCCTTTGTCTTGCCCAAAGCCCACTTCTGCTGGGGACTGCCTGCCACCAGAGCTACCGCGAACTTGATGTTGGAGTCGGTTTCCAGAGTCTTTGCAAACTTTTGGTAGAATTCCGGGTCGTTCTTGAACCGCTCAATCTGTGCTGGCGAGAAGCGTTCTTCATCGTCCATCTCTATCTGCTGCATGAGGGGGGCCGAAGGTCCCATCTTCATCGTTGCCACTCGTGGTGGGATGATCAAAGTGGGCGTCCGAATGATGTGATGGAGCTCCTTCACATCTACATCTAGGTGAGCCCAGTGCAACTCCTAGGATACGAGCTGGTGATACTTACGAGGCCGAATGGCTGGCACTATCTGTACGCCGGACGCTCCGTTACCGATGACAGCGACCTTCTTGCCTGCGTAGTCGAATTCCTTGGGCCAGTTCGCGCTGTGGATGAGAGTGCCCTGATAGTCTGAGATGCCCTCCACGTTTGGGAATTTCCACTTGCTGCTCGAGTCAGGATCCGCACATCAGCAGTGTTGAGGAGAGTAACGTACTTTAGAATTCCTGTCGCATCAATGATGAAGTTGGCATGGTCGTTGATGAGGTTTCCTGTTTCCAGGTCCTTGATCTGCACTTCCCAGACAGCCTTCGACTCCGACCATGATGCGGCAACGATTTGATGCGACGTCTTGATGCATGGACGCATGTTCTCGTCGTCACATATCCGGCACAGGTATTCCTCAATCTCGGCGGCGGGCGCGAAGAAACTCGACCACGCTGGGTTAGGCCTCCAGGAGAACTGGTAGTTGTGGCTGGGCACATCGCACTTGCAACCCGGGTAGCGGTTTTCGAACCACGTACCGCCAACACCCGCGTTCTTTTCGTAAATCACAAGTTCGTATGTCGAAGGGCCGAGTGTGTTTCTGAGAGTGCGAATCATGTTGATCCCGCTGGCCCCGGCGCCGATCCCGATGATGCGGATTGGGCGCGGCGTTCCGAACGGTGCTTCGCGCACCGAGTAGGCGGTGTTGCTGCGGACCGACTGGCCGGAGCCGCTGCCATGGCCGTCAACATGCCGTGAGAGTTGGGGGATGAGTTGACGTGTCATTGTCGGTGTCGTTGTGTTGAAGATGACCGGATGAGCAATGAGGGAAGGAGGAGATGGTTTATATCCCAACCTCAAGCAAGAGGACTATGCCGAGGAAGGTACGGCCAAGACTTTTCAAGAGTTTTCTTATCAAACAAGATGCGATCCTTTTGGGCGTTTGGCGGGGTTACGGAGGAGAGCGTAGGCAGAGGCAGTGACTAGGAAAGCAGGTTGGCAGGGCCGTTTGACAGGCTTCGTGCATTGGTCTGTACGGAGAGCAGCCAATAAAGACACAGGAGCCTATGGAAGAAGCAAAAATATGGGATGAGACAGGCAATGATGACAACGGAGGGAAGAAGAAACGAGAATCCATTGACATGGATAGGGCCTGAGAGACATCGCCCGGTTCAGCCAGGCAAAGATGGGCGAAGTCTTTCTAAGGAGAGCGGCTGGATCAACTAACACCACGACCACACCACACGACTGTGGCCACCACTGCACACAATCAACTAGCGCGAAGAAACTCTCGTCACGGAAGATATTAAGTCAAAGTCAAAAGAGACAACTCACATGAGACAAACCAGTGGAGTTGAGTTCATCCAATGAATTGGGTCGCCTCAATTGAAGCTATGTTGCGTGGGGTCTTCAACGAGGACCACTGTTGGTTGATTTACGACAATCAGTTTATCTTTCTTGGCTGGTGCAACGGCAGAGCTGTGGCTGCACGTATCCAAAGAGCTTGGAAACAAGGCTCGCCCATGAGGTGAACCGACGGTATGGCTTGCTTGCAAGCTTGCTAGGCTTGTTGCGGTCAAGCATGGTTTCGATTAGCAAAGGTGCCTTTACTGGGTGCAGCCGTAAACTGTCCAACCACGACGAGAGGCCAGGTCGAGGGTCTTTGGGAGCATGGATCCAAACGCGGTGAGTGGCGAATCAGGACCCTCGCCGTCCTGGTGGACGAGGGAGGGCCGGAGCCGCAGCTGGATCGTGGCAAGTGCCGGGGACGAAGGAGTCCAGTGGATGTTAGCGAGGGCTTCGCAGAGCCTCCATTGGGAGATGCCCTGGTCCTGCCCCGGAGTCATGACGATAAAGGGCATAAGATTACAGGAACATATCCGTGATGCCTGTGTCAGCAAACGGCACAGGCCATGGTAACCCAAGTGCCGGCGGAGATGCGCGGACTATTGTGGTGTCTGGTTGCGCGAATCGGGGAGTAGAGCATCGTGAAAGGGTCGGACCCAGTGTCGATCGGCCGCGTGGACGGGATGCGGTGCAGCGCATCCTTTTGGCGGAGAGAGGCTGTCTCCGTCGCGTTTGCTGACCACTGAGACACGAGATCTGGCGGGAAGCACGAAGCACAAGATGCACAAGATCCTCCGGTGTTAAGATGCGCAGGGTTGATATGCGTGGGTGGTGTCTGGCAGACAGCTGCAGCTGAAGCGTGCAGCAAAGACGTGCATGGTCTGCCAAGGATGCGACTTATGTGCCTCTCAGTGCCCTGCTAGAAGGATGCAGAAAAACACGCGGAAGGCTTAGACTCAGTCGTAGTTGCAGAGGCACGGGGGCCATCCGAATGTCGGCCTATCAAGACTGCAGCTTGCGCCTCTTTTCCGTCTGCTCCTTGGCCAGCTGGGTCCCGTCAGGTTAGTACATAAGCACGGGGGCCGGCCACACACCGAAAAGAGAATCCGAACGGACGGGAAAGAGAGAGAGAGACATTGTTTCTGGAGAGGGACTGCTGGAGCTTGCGCTGCAGAACGCCTCCTGTATAGGCTCTTGCTCATTGGTCATTTTGCGATTGGATGTTACCTTAGTGTTGGTGTTTGGTGCTGGATGATGGAGACTGAGGCGATAGCTGATTGACCAATGAGAATTCATTTTCTAGGCTGAAGTATATGTACTCCAGTATGGGCGGGCTGCCCTGCCTATGCGAAGTATCCGATACTTTGCACATAGGCTTCAACTGTCATTTCCTACAACCACAAAACCTTCATCCATCAACTCATCATCAAGACCAATCAGACCTCAGCTCACCAATGCAACCCTCACATGATTCAATTCATTATGATTACATGTCAACTGACTGCAGCAGACCTCTCCCGGCTTTAATGAAGGACAGTCTTCTCGCCGAGACCCTTCACGTTTGTCCGAGAATGAGCTATCTGGTTGAAGCAAGCTCTACGTCATGTAGGTGACAACTCATAGCATCTCTCTTCATCAGAATGTGATTCCTTGGCCAGTTGTCCATGGTACTCTCAGTGATGCGCAGTGGCATTGATCCAGTTTCGGATTTCGACAAAGATGGCCATGTTATATCACACAATCGCTCTCTTGGAAGTAAAAGTCCGATGGTAGCTACAGCTAGCTGGTTCCAAGCCGAGAGCGATGGAAATACCACTTTGTTGAGGCCTCGAACACCACCGTTGCGGTGCTTCATGTGTGGGCTCATGGCCACAACAGTCTGGTGCCACACGAGTATCTCGCCATGGTGTCCAAGGTTGAAGGTGTCGGCAACATTCTCGAAGTCGAGCTGCCCCAAAGGTTATGGGGACGTTGATAATGACAATGAAATCTATTCATCGATCATTATGGCCTTCTTTTGTAGTATATGGAGACATTGCAGAGTCTCTCGATGGGATGCTTTGTGTCAAACCAACAACTCGTTCTCTTCTTCGCTTCCATTTCTTCACTTTTCATAAACAGTACACTCCTTCATTTCAAGATGCACTATGTAGCCATCCCAGGTCTTGTCCTGGTTCTAAATGAGCTGGGCACGCCGCCTCAATCTCGAAACGCGAGCTTGCAGTCACCACTAGCCTTCCCACAGTATCCCAGCGGTCATACCGATTTTCCCGATAATCGACAGCTGGCTTGTGCCAGTTACCTCGATTACAGCTGTATGACGGAGTAGTCAAGCATTGCGTCCTATTCGACCAAGGACTTCCCATATGCCGGTCTCGAGTAGTCTTAGTAGTGCTACTGCGACAACCAGATCCTCAGCACCGCCGCCAGTGGCTAGACCGGCTGTAAATGCTCTGCTCCGGCAACAGCATGGAGTATTGTGTTGGTTCAACCCGCCTCAGCATCTACATCTACGCATATTACAACCTGAACTGCGTCCTCCTCTCTAGCGGTCCTTCGTTCACGGTTGCGTCTACGTTGTCTTCGAGCAGCAGAATCTCCTGTGCTTCCTTACCGTCTGCCACATCCGGCTCCTCTGGGTCATCGAACCGCTCTAGTATCGCTTCCAGCACTTCCAGCAGCACCTCGCTTACTTTCTTCTGCCAACTACAAGCACACTCTCAACTCCGACCATTCTGGCAATCATGTCTTCCAGCTAGCTCTTCTTCCCTCTCCAAGACAAGATCTGCAAGCACTCTCTTTAGCTCCGCTGTGACCTCTTCTTTCAACATTTTCAGCGAGTCAAACCTGGAGGCAATTTGAAATATCGCAGAAGCACACCATAAACATGCTTCCCAGACTGCCGCTGTCCGAACCACGGCCGCTTCATCTTCCGCCAGCGCTGCCTGCGCTGCTACTAGTCCTACCGCTGGGTCAAGTTCGATCACCCGCTTTGTTGGCAAACCAAAACCGACCTCGTTCCAGTGGAAAGTAGGTGTCCCGGACCTGCTTGAAACTTCTAGCTACCATTCAGATCACACACACTGACAAGGAATATTTCTTCCTAGGCGGCCCGTAGGTAAAGAACTTCGGATGGGACTACGGTGCCAGCAACTGGACAATCACCGGGTACCGCACGCATCGTCGGCGAAGGGTACCAAGTGAGCGGCTGCGAAGCCCAGTGAGTCGCATAGACATGTGCCTACAAAATCACGGGCGGAACTCACTACATCATGTTTGTCTTCAATTGGCCCAGCGAGAGCATCAAGACGCCCGTGCTGGTCGACGACATGACCGTCGTTCGATACGTAAGATAGGTAGGATCGGGGTGTTCATGGGTCGCGTCGATGAATGACTTTTTGAAAGCAGTACTTGTAAAGTGAAGAGGCAAGAACAAATGTCCAGAATTGAGAAAAGGGCACAGAAATCGTGACATGGGTGCTCATCTCCCGGCACGGATTTGATGATGCCAGGTCACTCATCCCTCATGCCCCCTCTCACTTACCCCCCGGGTATTCACGCTGTGGGGTTGAGAATCGTTGTCATGCAACTTGGTGAACTTAAAAAGTACGGGTCCGCCGGAGGGCTATTCGAAAGCCTATGAGTGAGCCGTCTTTAAATACTCATGTCGCATCTCATTCGTGTTCAAAGATCCGATTGCGACAGCATCGCCCGGCGAACCAACCTGTGCGAGCTTGGAGGGCGCATCGGGAAGCGCAAGCGCACCGACGTCGTTGAACCCCGCCCCCACATTTTGATAAGGCAGCTTCTCGTCCCTTACGACTTTCTTATCGTCTCAAAATTTCCAAACAACCCCGCGGCATCCCACCATCCTTCCCCCTTCCCCCTTCCCCCTTCCGGAAAAAAAAACAAAAACATGTCTTCAGCCTTCTCCTTCGGCTTCGGCGGCGACGACATAGAAGACGACACCCCTCCCGCCCCGGGCTCCGCGCCCGCCGGCCCGGAGCCCGACGAGGCCCCGGCGCCGCCCGCGGCGGCCGCAGCATCGTCTTCCGCCTTCCCCGTCCCCGGCAAGCCCCAGCTCCCGCCCACCGGCCACGACCTGAAGCACATGCTCGCGCAGCTCCCTTCAAAAGTCGCATTCAGCACCCTGGCTGTCGCCCTGGACGACGGGACCACCATCGCCATCCCCCGCCGTGAGCTGTGGGACGTGCGCGTGCAGCTCATGGCCGAGGACGAGACCGCGGCTGGCGGCGGCGGCGGCGACGGACCTGCGGCCGAGGGGCTGGGCAGCCACGACGTCAAGACGGGCGTCTACGAGGGAGGGTTCAAGAGCTGGGAGAGCAGCGTCGATCTGGTCAAGGTGCTCGCCAGTGGCGGGTACCTTGATGCGCTGAAGCAGCGGCCCCTCCGGGTCGTAGAGGTATGAGAGCGTCGGTTTCGCACGGAGTGGCGATCGATGATGATGATGATGATGAGAGAAAGGGGCTAATGTGATGATGGTGGCACAGCTTGGTTGCGGCACGGCGCTGCCATCTCTGGCGATCCTGCAGTGGGCCATGAGGTATGCGACGGAGAGGTCGCCGCTGCTGCTGACGCTCGCCGACTACAACCCGTCGGTGCTGCAGCTGGTGACGCTCCCCAACTTCATTCTTGCGTGGGCCCTGGAACGGAGGGACCAGAGCCCGGCCCTGCAGGAGGCGTTCGCGCTGGAAGACGAGCTGGAGCTTACGCCCGAGGTGCTGCAGGAGTTCCAGGACTTCCTGGCGTCTTCCCACATCTCTCTCAACTTCCTTTCCGGCGGTTGGTCGCAGGAGCTGATCGACCTCCTGTACGAGAGCCAGTCCAGGCTGGAAGAGACTCACAACGACAGCAACAACATCAGCAAAAACTTTGATACCCTACTCCTTGGGGCCGAGACAATATACTCCCCGTTCGCCCTGGAGGCATTTAATGAGATGGTCTTTGCTATTCTTAGCAAGGAAAAGGCGGAGCGAGGAGGCAGCGGCTGCCAGTCACAGGCGCTGGTGGGAGCCAAGAGGCTGTACTTTGGCGTCGGGGGTTCACTTGACGACTTTGTGGACAAGGCCAGAGGGAAGGGCGCGACGGTGACACAGGTCGCGGAAGAGACGGAAGGTGTCCGGCGGGGAGTCGTGCTCTGCACGCTGAGTTCTTCCGGTTAATAGAACCATCGTTCCAGTCCAAGCTGTCGGGTGACGACCCATCTGTTTGTTGGTATTTGTTTGCCACCGCCAGGACGATACCGTGCTCGATTTGCTGCCTTGTCGAACCCGTGTTTTTGGGAGACACGAATGCTCTGGCGCACCGGCCAAAATTGGGTAGAGGTCATTGCCGTCGCTGAGCAATCTAGGGGGAGACAGGGAAACTCTCCAGTAGGTGCCCGCAGCTGGCAAGGCCAAGGGTCTTGGGCTGTGACTGCGAGTCCTTTCGGGAGGCATCCATCGTCCTAGACAGTGTCGTAAGACGCGGGGACCTGTGGCATGAACCAAGACCTGTCGACGAATGTCGAGCACGTGAAACGTCAAGCCTGATTGATGGGCGCGGCTGTGGCGTTGCAGAATGCTCGCCAGGCTGATCTATCTATTCGTTATGCAGCTGCAGCAGCCACGGCGCGGTACCGAATCGCATTGCATCGCATCACATCGCACCATATCGCCAATTCCAGTACCGGCATTCCCGTCCGTGGCGCCGGATCGCGGCCTTTACGTCACCCAAGTCGGGACTGCAGATTGGGGGTTGATTCGGAGGAATATCCATTCCAACAGGGTGTCAAGTTGAAACGCTCCTTGAGGCAGAACCAGGCTTCGCTTGTCCTTTTCCGTTCGGCCAAGAGCAGCTTACCGGAAGATGTCACTGGCGTTGATGGCGGAAAGCTGCATATGAATGAACTGGCGGAGCACAGAGGGCCAAGCCTGTCACGGAGCTGCCGCCCCTCAGCTTGAAACTCTGCTAAAGGCGAGGGCATCAATAATATTTGCTGGATACTGGGCCCCAACCAATTCCTTACGGACAATTTTCTCGTCGAGTTGCATTTCTATGATAAACGAAGTTGTTAATGACCGATATATCGAGTCGTTCAAACGACACTCGAGCCATCATTTGGCGTTCCGTTGTCGGCTGCGCGGGGGGACTTCCAGATGGATGCTCACAAGGGAACGTTATGGAGAAGCAGACGAATAGACGGGAAGCGATCGAGTGGCTAGAGCAGGGTACGGAGGGGAATTGTGGGTGAACCGGGAGCTGTTAGTGTCCGAGTCCGTCGATTGGAGGTCAGGCACAGGGCCCATGGCGCAAAAATGCAGGTACCGTGCAAGCCGTGAAATAGCGCGCATGCTGGGGAGATTTGCCCAATGTTGGTCTCCACAACGGGTCTCCAACGGGGCGCATTGAAATTGGTCGCCTTTTCCTCTCAGATATTGGCATCTTGGAATCGCAATTGGGCAGCGCGGCCCAGGTCCTGAGTCCTGACGTCGTTCCATTACATCTCATTGCACAACCGATGGATTGCGCCCCCGTTCGTCGATTGAGAGCGAGATTGGCTACGCTTGTGCGATATGATGTTGCAGTGCTATGTGCTATATCCGTCTATACCAACCAATATGTGCAATATGCGTGCATACATCGCGTACCGTGCCGTGGGAACGAGAGTTCTGGAGAGAGGGGCCGGATGGAATGCGCGGCACGGCTCAAGCGGGTGCAGGCGAAGAGCAGAATCTTCTCCGGCGCCCCCTCGGTAGATCCTCATCAGGCGATACCTGCCAGGTCAGTACTGGCGATTGGGGAGGACAAGCCGCTGGTTGTCGCCGTCATGATCGGTAAAAGAGTGTCCTGTCCCAGCATGATGTGCGCCAGACTTGCTACCGTTGATGGCGACGGCCGAGCAGTCCATCATCTCTCACGCGTGCGTCAGGCCATCAAAGCCATCCCATGTGGTATCGGGAGGATCGAAGCATGGAGAAAAGCAACTTGCTACGTCCGCGGCAACTGACCTGTTGTCTCGCGCCTGCCCGTCAATGCTTCTATGGGGCGTACAGAAACAAACACCCAGACCAAGTTGCCAGGATCTAAATGACTTTGCGCTAGAAGTCAATGGACTGACGGTGAGAAGGGGAGACAGAGCAGGCTGGGTCGTCGGTGAATGTGAAGACGTAAGTGTCGCCGCCGCGTAGCCGCGGCCTGGGTCTTAGCACATGCGGGTGAGGAAATAAGGTGCCGCTGGCATTCACCTTTTTTCATGTTCGGATGCTTGGAAATACGGCGGTACCAGCGCAGCGGCAGGCGTCGTCACCTCCATTTGGGCGTGGTGGGGGAGCCTTGAGCTGTCAAGGTCAGCCTGCAGCAGCCATCGGATTGACGACGAACTGCGACTGGTCCGCGGCAAGTAGAGTTTTTGCCTCTTGAGATAGAACACGAGATGGAAAGGAGGGTGGAGGGATGGACGCTGTTGGCTGCACACGCAATTGCAGGCTGAGTTGGCTGGGCGTCAGCGAGCATAACAGCAGCGCCAGCAGCAGGCTGAGATGGCAATATGCTCACATTCCCGTGGGCGGCGAAAAGAAGAGGGCGCTTGGAGGAGACACACACCAGGTACGGTACCTCCTCTAGGCTGTTGTCGATGGCGCGCCATCTTTTGGGCGAGAGATGTGGCATTCGGCGCTGAAAATGAATATGAGTCTTGTCCCCTCCCTTGCTGCGCCTCGAAAGACCCAGATCGACAGGAACCTCCCCAGGACCCCCTCGTCATCGGGCCAGAACGAGCAAAGCGGGTACTAGAACATGGGCGAGAGTCAGAGACTCTGGCGCAAATCAGGTCCTGGGGCATCTCTTGACTCCCTGAGTGTTCTTTGGCCCAGTTCCAGCGGGTGTCAGTTGCAGTGGACTGAGACGGCCCATTTGCCCACTGGATTGTGCCATTGCGGATGCTGGAGGTGGACGCGACGTTGTCACGCTGGACGGTCGACCAGGGCTGCTGCTCGCCCCAGCTGAATGGGTGGAAGGGTTCTCTGACTCTCAAAGACCCCAGCCCAAAAGGCCAATAGGGGCGCTCGGGCGACTCCGGGGCACATGGGTAGGAGAGGGGGGACGTTGAGCGAGCTACGCGGTCGTCGGTCGACGACGGTCGTTGAAAAAAACTGGAGGTGGTTTGTCGGCAGCTACCAAACAGTTCGGGCGACGGCGCATGACGGAAGCGCAGGCGTAATGGTTGCCCTCCCAGCTGTTCCAGGCCAGCTAACGCCTCATCACACAGCTCAGCTCTGAGGTAAGGTAAGTACTGGTAAGCAGCTAGGAAGATAACCTAAAGTCGCAAGCTGTAATAGGTGCAGCATCATCTGCTGGTGGAAGCAAAGCGTGCTTGGGAAAGCAGCAGCGAAAGAAAGAGAAGGCGCACCACAGAAACCTGAAGCTTGGTGCTCGTTAGCGTCTGGCCTCGGGTTCGCCATGTTCCTCTCTGCGACAGGGATCCCCGTCCAAGAATTTTCTACCCCAACCCTAATTAAGCTTAGCGCCGCGCCCCTGTTGCTGGGGTTGCTAGGACTGGTGGGAAGGAAGGAGGGACGGACGGTTGGAGAGGTACTTGCAGGTTTACACCCTCCCAGGTCATCGTCGCTGCTTCCTCATTTGCGACGAATTGCGCTGCGCCTACTGGTCGCCTGCCTGCTGGCTGAGTTGCTGCCGTGGAAGTAATGGAAAGAGCGACGTGAGGTACCCGGGCTTGGAAGAGGCTGGAGTGGGAGCCGTGGCCGTGGTGCCCGCGCCGTGGTTCACTTTGAAGCGGCAGCAAGGAGCAGCGCCTTCCGCGCAGCGCGGTTACTGTGTAGATGGCTTTTGTTGTGATTCCATCGCCCTTCTTCGTCGAAACGCCGCCAAACAAGCAAGCCTCGACTGTGCGTAGCTCCTGTCTCGCCTGCCGTCCCTCACCTCACCTCACGCCTTCGTCCTTCCGTTATTAAACTCGCCTTGCGCTGCTCTCAGTCTTGCGCTTGATGATCCTCCATTCCACCCGTCTCCATCACCAGACCCAAACTCACACACAAACCTATGTCCGTACACACAACACAGACAAACATCAACCCACGCAATATTACAACCCATCGCGCGTCCACACCCCCGGAATTCCAACTTCTACCCTCGAGTAACAACCAGGAAAAGCTCCGTCCGCTACCACCATCCCAGGTACCGCTACTGATGTAAGTCGCATGCCTCCGCCAGAACCCGCACACCCGCACACCCCCCCTTCCATGCTCTACCCCTGGATCTCTGCCTTCGCCTAATTTCGCTCCTTCGACACGGGGAAGCCAGAAGCCTTTTTCTACCACTGGGCCCCCCCTTCGAGCCACTGTCCATCTTCCTCTCTTGTTTCCTCACGAGCCTTCCCGACATTCGTTGTTGACCTTTTTTTGCGACCTTACAGTAGTACGATACCTAATACACCAACCTCTACACTCGTTCACCAACTTTAATCTTCACAAAAAACAACCCAAACCGTCACAATGAAGACCTTCTCCGCTGCTCTCGTCGCCGGCTTCGCCGCCCTCGCCCAGGCTGTTAAGCTCACCAACAGCGACTTCGCCATCACCGCCGGCCAGCCCTTCACCATCACCTGGTCCGATGCCACCGGTGCCGTCACTCTTACCCTGAAGAACGGCGCCAGCAACAACCTGAAGACCGTCTCCACCATCACCAGTAAGTTCTTGCTGCTTCGACACGACTATGGTCTGCTCCAAGTGTCAACATCACTAACATCACCCCAGCTGGTGCTACTGGTTCTTCCTTCTCCTGGACCCCCGATGCCAGCCTCCCCGCCGACACCTACGCCATCGAGATCTCCGACGGCTCTGAGACCAACTACTCCGGCCAGTTCCAGATCTCCGGTGCCTCCGGCGCGGCCACCGCCACCGGTGCCAGCTCCACCGCTGCTTCTGCTTCGGCCTCTGCTTCCGCTTCCGCCTCTGCGTCTGCCTCCGCTACCGTCACCGTCACCACCTCCACCGCCTCTTCCACCGCTTCCGAGACTGCTGCCACTGTCACCTCTGCCGCCAACTCCACCGTCGCTACCACTGTCGCCTCCAGCACCCGCGCCAGCACTCGTATGTCTCTCGTCTTTGGGTATTTGTCAAGAGATTCGCTAACAAGCAAGCAGGTGTCTCTTCCACCTCTGGTGCCACCACCTCTCCCACCACTGTCCCTGGCAGCGACTCTGTCCGCCTCGGCTCCCCCATTGCCCTCATTGGCCTTACCGTCGCCGCCATGCTCTACTTCCAGTAAGCGTGTATGTTTAGTGAGGACGAAAAGGGATAGTCATGAGCCACTTGACTGGTATATGATGGGAACAAAAGGGTTAATATATAGTAATGCGATCCAGGAACAATCAGGATGAGGCGTTGCATATGGAGGTCTAGCTAAAATTGAGTAGCTGGACTCAATGAAGACGATGACAACGGACGGCGTACCACTTCTGTGTATTGTATTCAACTGGGTCAGTACACGCGCATAGTCAATTACAGCAATCAGATGCATTGTTGCCTCTTACCATTCGTCCGCTTGACCATCTTGTGGCCTGTTCGCCCGTGACCATCTGACATCTCGATTGTACAACAGTAGACCCTTCAAATCTCCCGTGCTTACTTACATTGCCTATTCAAGCGACATGCATGGCCTGACCGTTTGTCCTCGAGCGACGTGACATCCTGCCAGTGCTTCCTGTACGACGCTGCATGCGGGTCACTCGGGCGCAGGCATGCAGGGTACACTGTAGTCCGGGGCGCGTCCGCGTCCGAGGGCACCACCAACAACGCCATCGGAATCTTCGCCTGTCGTTGCATTTAAACTCATCAACGAAACAAGCGGATTATCAATGTCTCCAGAAAATAAGGAACAAAAGACTGGCTTTTTGTTCGACCCTTTTCCACGTGGAGAGGAGTGGCTGACGTTGACGTGGACCCCTTTTGGGGCCGAAAAAAAAAGGGGCGTGGGGAAGGGTAGAAGAAGGAAGCAACGAACCAAACGTCTGTTTCGCCTCGTGCCGATCAGCAGGAGAGGATTCGCGCACACACGGACAATGGCGAAAAAAAATAGGTTTGACTGGTTGATCGGATGAGCCAAAATGTGTAGTTTGTTCGGTGGAGAAATCGAGGCTCTGAAGGGGCCGGTTGTCAACGTGAGACGTCTGGGAAGGCGTTGTTCTAGCGTATGTGTGTGTTCTGACGTCTGGGTTGAGAATCTGCCGAATGTGTGCTTCTGCTTCATCCATTGAACGCTGTTCATGCTCGCCCTCTCTCTGTCGATGAAGTCGATAAGAGTCAATTAGTCTCGATCACAGCGTTGATTTGGCCCTGGCCCCGTTTCACCGTCTTCCAGCTGGAGTCTGATGCGTGCTATCATTTTCATTTCTGCAGTATGACGATGATCCATATTCTTCACTATGAGGTGTGTGATGGTGTAACTAGCTCTGATGATTGTTGCTTGGTCTCGAGCGGCTTATTGCTTCTATGTACATGATGGATATCTGGCTTTGCAAAACACTGAACGGAGAGAAGACTATGATAAACCAGGCTTGAATGCAGCGGCGGCGCCTCCTTTCCGGTGTCTATATTTTTGGTAGCTTGAGAAAACAGAAAACGGAAGCCCATCCGGGCGGCATGCTTTGTGCCTTTTGATAATGATACAATTCTGAAAGTTCGGTTTTAGAGCTTTAGACAGCTTTGCCTTCCCGTAAGCCCCGTGAGCCCCGTGAGCCTTAGAGACGGCTCTTAACCTTAGAGTCGTCGGATGCGATTAGCACAACGACACAGATATCATCAATCTTGCCGCCATGCCAGTTCTCCTGAGGAAAGTATTTCTGGACGCCCTTGGCGAAAGGACCGTCTTGCTTGCGGTTGAGACTAGCTGACTTGGCTGCCGCGGTAATCTCTGCCGCCAGAACACTTTGGAGCGTCAAGAACTTTGAAGGTTGTCGAACGGAGCCATCCTCTGAGGGCTTTGTGAAGGGCCTGAGGTTGTCGACGACACGCACGCCGTTCTTGCTGTCAAACCAGGCCCCCGTTGTCGTCATGACGTTGCTCACGATGCGAAGTATGTCCTGGTTGAAGAGGTTGTCCCATACGCCATCTGTCGCAAAGACAACTATGTCGCCATGTCGTAGGCTGTGTTGGGTAACGTCGGCGTCGGCGGGGAAGTCGCAGAGATTAGCACCACCAAAAGCAGCCATGCGTGCTGCCACAGCCGGGGGCACGATAGAAAGCTGGTACGGGGTGTTGAAGGCGTGCGTTTGAGGCTCGGAGTAGGTGTGTACGGCATTTAGCCGGAGCTGTATGAAGCCGGAGTCGCCCAAGTTCGCAATATCGAGATTTCCATCCGGAGAGGCGACAGCAACGCATGCCGTGCTCCCTCCTGCGGGAACAGTCTTGTCTTCGCATATTGCCTGATACCCGGTCTGCATCAAAGCCTGCGCTCGCAACGGATCCTTATCGCTACTGCCTTTCGTCGAATCGGTTTTGGCCGAGTCGTGGCCATAGGCTGTCGAGGCCATGTAGTCGCAGAAGCCGTGAGAGAAGTCTGCAGGGTCGACACCAGAATCGACCCAGCCGCCGACACCATCGGCGACGCCCAGAGCTACCGCCCCGGATTCGCCTACCCTACTGACGAAGAAGGCGTCATGGCCGCTGTCCGGCCTCGAACGCTTGCTGCGGTTCAGTTGTATCCGATTGTATGGGTTGAAGTGGAAGATATGTGTCGAGGGATCGTACGGTCGGTCTTTGCCAGTGAACGAGGCTGCGACGTGGTAGGAAAGCTTGGCTGCTGTCGAATCGGAGCTCATACTTCTGGTCGTCGAAATGTAGCGCTGGGATAGTGGCGATGGAGGGGTCCGTTGCTGACGCAACAGATAGTTCGGATACGAGGTGCAGGCTGCGATGCAATCAGCTTCTTGCCCTCAACTAATATTGCATTGTCTGAAGGCATTACCCTTAGCCAAAGGCCTAGTATGAGAGAGAAGGACCAGGGGCTGGCGCAAAGCGATCACCGCTGCGGCCATTGCTTCCAATGTGCAGCGACGTGTCGTGTTTCTTGGAGATGCGTTTGCGGTGCTTCCGCAGTCCGCATGTTAACTATCCCCGCGTCAAGTTGGAAAGCGACAGACAACGACGTAAAGTCACCTCGCTGCGGGCTCAACACTGTTAGCTTAGGATTTCATGTGGAAAGACTGGAGCTTCCTCAACGCGCACGAGCACAATTGGACACTTGCGACGCGATAGGTGCAGCAGCCGTCCAAGGGATGCAACATCCACCGATTTGATGTCATATGAAAAAGACACCCCGGATTTGGCAGGGATGACACCTCCGCCATATTCCCGCCTCGCGTCACGTGCATCCACGGCGGCACGGAATGCCCGAGTCCTTCTTCACATTCACCCGATCCTGGTCAGCTGTGGAGAACTTGGGCTTATTATCAGCATGCACATGATTGGTCGGTTGTCCCGCTGGCCCTCGGGTATTCCAAGTCGGAACCAGCAGCCAAATCTTCGATGATGTTTGATTTCGCCCAAACGCCTCCCATAGGATAATACTACGGTAATCCGGCCAACTTCTCCAACCGCCAACGCCCCGCTGCACATCTGCAACTGCTCAAACATCTCTTGGAGTTCAACAAGCCGTTTTCTTGACTGTGTCCTCGCGATCAATCGCTCCCGAAAACAACCGCCACAATGGCAGCTCTCCGCTCTTCCTCTCGAGTCCTTGGAACGGCCACGAAGGCCGCTTTCCGCCCTATCGTCACGATCCCTCGCCGTGGCCTTGCCACCCCTACGGATGCGCCCGCGGTCAAGGAGCCTAAGATGAAGAAGTTCACCATCTACCGCTGGAACCCCGACACGCCGACCGAGAAGCCTCGCATGCAGGAGTACACTTTGGACCTCAACAAGACGGGACCCATGATGCTGGACGCCTTGATCCGCATCAAGAACGAGATCGACCCCACCCTCACCTTCCGTAGGAGTTGCAGAGAGGGTATCTGCGGTAGCTGTGCCATGAACATCAACGGACAGAACACTCTGGCTTGCCTTTGTACGTGTCCCCCTCAAAGGCATTGGCAGAAGCTCTACCTTGTCGCCGCCTTCGGTCCGGAAGATGTGAAAGCATGGCTAACCAGAATACAGGCCGTATTCCTTCCGAGAGCGCGTCAGACGTCAAGGTCTACCCTCTGCCTCACACCTACGTCGTCAAGGACCTGGTTCCCGACTTGACGCAGTTCTACAAGCAATACCGCTCAATCAAGCCCTACCTGCAGAGAGACACTCCCGCCCCTGATGTATGCCGAAATCGCCACTCCTCGCTGTGTCTGTTTACGCTAACTTTTCTTAGGGCAAGGAATACCGCCAGAGCGTCGCCGACCGCAAGAAGCTGTCTGGTCTCTACGAGTGCATTCTCTGCGCCTGCTGCTCAACTTCCTGCCCCTCGTACTGGTGGAACGCTGAGGAGTACCTCGGACCTGCCATCCTCCTCCAGTCCTACCGCTGGCTGGCCGATTCCCGTGACGAGCGCAAGGCTGAGCGTAAGGCCGCCCTCGACAACTCCATGAGCTTGTACCGTTGCCACACGATTCTCAACTGCACACGTGCCTGCCCCAAGGGTCTCAACCCGGGTAAGGCTATTGCCGAAATTAAGAAGGCAATGGCTTTCTAAGAGGCGAATCGGAAGTTGGTGGCGGAGGTTTCTACGGGTTGGAGTCATAATCTTGGGCGGCGCGTTATTGGCTGTATACTAGGTAGTGTGTACTTTATGAGCATGGCTGGAGTTTGAACTCCCTGGGCACACTAAAAGGGGACTCTGAATTCAGGCTTTCTTTTGTTTCCGTTACTCTACGGCTTACTGATGAGAGATCACCTGTGTTTCTGGACGTGCTAGAGCAATGCGAGGCGAGGGGTTGGACCGCAGAATGATACTGGGTCTGTGGAAGAGGCAAACGGGAGATCAGGAGGACGGTGCAACAAAGAAAGTTGCCACATTAGAGTTGGCCGTGGAACGGCGGCTTCACGATAGATACCTAGGGTAACCCTAAATTATTTACAATTCTTCAACACTGCTGCAACTCTGTAGGCACGTGCCCTGAAACTCTCGAACGCAGTATTGCGACAACGAGGTGCGAATTGATTATGGCTGCACTGCAATTGGAAACCGTTTGACCATTGACCGCTAAGTTGTTACCGAGGCTCCACGTAGTCACGTTGTTCGAAAAGTGGCAATGCGTATAATAAGTGCGCCCGATAGCGAGCTATGGTCGTGAAGTCATGGACTTGGGCCTCTGCATCGAAAGGGACCCAGTTCCACCCGCACCTCGGCAATGGGGTTCGGGAAGCACCGCAGAACCAGCACGCAATGCGACAAGCTCCAACAGGGCCAATTGCGTTCAATTGAGAGACAGAAACGAAGAAAAAAGAGTTGCGACAACTCCAGGGCAACTCTTCAAAGGCATAGTTAAAGTGCGCAACGTGTATCACAACCCCAAGTTTTGCGGATAAACATAATTCTTCAATGGCCGCTGATCCAGGAGGGCTAAGCTTTCGTCCGGTCGCACTGATGATAGGTACCCCGGATTGGATCTTCGGAATTTGACGGGACTTATGCATGTGAAGGTGTGGCTTTCCCGGAGTGTGGCTCGTGTGGCTTCGGCTCCTCGGCGGATGTGTCCTGCTGGGTTCGTATGGAGACGGAGGGATAATCACGAATCAAGACGGAGTGATTGGCTGAATCGCTTGTGGAATCCTTTCCTCGCAAACCTCTCGACAGGTCGTACCCAGTAACTTTCTCCCACCCAAGTTGTTGACATCGACTGGAGGCAGCACCTCGTTCTGGAGACCGATCCCAATTGAAGGTACGTGTGCCATTCTGGCTGCAGCAAGTGTTAAGGGACCTCTCTCTTACTAACCCGTCGCCCGCAGGCCTGATCTCTCTCTTCCGACAACGGTTAGTTCCGACCATTCCATTCCACGCATCCATCCACCCGCACAACATCCTCGGCCGTCAACGTCGTCTACCACCTCCACGATTCTGAGTATTCAGAGCAACGAATACGCCCACAACTAGACACAGCAATACTGACACCCGACGATAGTGTCTATAGCAAATATGGCCTCCTCAATGGCGCTGAGGAGATTCGCCGCCGCCAGACCTGCTGTAAGCATCCCCTCCTCCTCCGTGTGGCAACTTTCGATATAACCCATGGCTGGCTTGGAGAAACAACCTCGCTGACAACCCTCAGTTCTCGCAGGCGCGCGCATTCTCCACGACTAGATCCGCCGCGCGGGTCTTCGCGAACCAGCCCCTCCGCGCGAAGGAGGCTTCCCCCTACGTTAGCAACAAATACCCCGTTATCGACCACGAGTACGATGCCATTGTCGTCGGTGCCGGTGGTGCTGGTCTCCGTGCCGCCTTCGGTCTCGCTGAGGCTGGCTTTAACACTGCTTGTATCTCCAAGCTCTTCCCCACCAGATCTCACACCGTCGCTGCTCAGGGTGGTATCAACGCCGCTCTGGGTAACATGCACGAGGACGACTGGAGGTGGCACATGTACGATACCGTCAAGGGCTCAGATTGGCTCGGAGACCAGGATGCTATTCACTACATGACCCGTGAGGCTCCTGCCTCCATTGTCGAGCTCGAGAATTACGGCTGCCCCTTCTCCAGAACTGAGGACGGCAAGATGTAAGCGCCAACCCATAGCCAAGCTATGAGATCCTTCATGCTAACAGCCTTCCGCCACAGCTACCAGCGTGCTTTCGGTGGTCAGTCTCAGAAGTTTGGAAAGGGTGGACAGGCCTACCGCTGCTGCGCCGCCGAGGACCGTACCGGACACGCCCTGCTACACACTCTCTATGGCCAGTCTCTCCGCCACAACACCAACTACTTCATCGAGTACTTCGCCCTCGACCTCATCATGCAGGACGGCGAGTGCCGCGGTGTCCTCGCCTACAATCAGGAGGACGGCACCCTGCACCGTTTCCTCGCGAACCACACCGTCCTGGCTACCGGTGGCTACGGACGTGCCTACTTCTCCTGCACCTCCGCCCACACCTGCACTGGTGACGGTATGGCCATGGTCGCCCGCGCCGGTCTGCCCAACCAGGATCTCGAGTTCGTCCAGTTCCACCCTACCGGTATCTACGGCGCTGGCTGCTTGATCACTGAGGGTGCTCGTGGTGAGGGTGGTTACCTCCTCAACTCCGAGGGTGAGCGTTTCATGGAGCGTTACGCCCCCACCGCCAAGGATCTTGCCTCTCGTGACGTCGTTTCCCGTTCCATGACCATGGAGATCCGCGATGGCCGTGGTGTTGGTGAGGACAAGGACCACATCTTCCTGCAGCTCAGCCACTTGCCCGCCGAGGTTCTTCACGAGCGTCTGCCCGGTATTTCCGAGACCGCCGGTATTTTCGCCGGTGTCGACGTTCGCACCCAGCCCATTCCCGTCCTGCCCACTGTCCACTACAACATGGGTGGTATTCCCACCAAGTACACCGGTGAGGTTATCACCGTTGATGAGAACGGCAAGGACAAGGTCGTTCCCGGTCTCTTCGCCTGCGGTGAGGCCGCCTGTGTATCCGTCCACGGTGCTAACCGTCTTGGTGCCAACTCCCTGCTCGACCTTGTCGTCTTCGGTCGTGCCGTCTCCCACACTATCCGCGACAAGTTCTCTCCCGGTCAAAAGCACAAGCCCCTTGCGGCTGATGCTGGTGCTGATCATATTGAGGTCCTTGACAAGGTTCGCACATCTGAGGGCCCCAGGACCACCGCCGATGTTCGCCTTTCTATGCAGAAGGCTATGCAGACTGAGGTTTCCGTCTTCAGAACACAGGAGTCTCTGGATGAGGGTGTTCGCAAGATGGTTGAGATTGATGCTCAGTTCCCCGAGGTTGGCATCAAGGACCGCAGCATGATCTGGAACTCCGATCTTGTTGAGACCCTTGAGCTCCGCAACCTCCTGACTTGCGCGTAAGTAACGACCTTGTTCAACTGATTACACTCGACGCTAATAAGTTATAGTATTCAAACCGCCACTTCCGCCGCCGCCCGCAAGGAGTCTCGTGGTGCACATGCGCGCGAGGATTTCCCCGAGCGTGACGACAAAGAATGGATGAAGCACACCCTTTCTTTCCAGAAGCAGCCTCACGGCAAGGTCGAGCTCAGCTACCGTGGTGTTATCGCCAACACCCTTGACGAGAACGAATGCAAGGCCGTCCCTCCTTTCAAGCGTGTGTACTAAACCATCAATGTTACGATAGACCAGGTGTCGGGTGTTTTGGAAGGCGCGCAACGGGAATGTCGGAACAGCAGAGGATGAAGAAGAAGAAGACGAAGGAGGAGGAGGCGAATCATAATACCACGATAATTTTCAGTTAATGATCGTGGGTGAAGCCGCGTGGGGGATAAGATACCTACCCTTTTTGGAATATGCTATACGGGATAGGTACATGCACCGCAGGCTTTTGGGCTTTGGCTCTGGAGTTAAAAACGTGTAAAGTAGGAGGAGAAATTCATTTTGTTCAAAGAGTAACCTGAATCAGTTCAAAGTCGGCCGTCTCATGATAGCCAAACAGCGACGAGTTGGTCACCTGAGAGGCGAGGACAGGCTTGTCATGCGCCCCTTACGACAGTGCTCAAAGGAGCAAAACAGCTGAGCATTCTTTGCGTTCTGTCACGATCCTTTCCATCCGGCTGACCGATCCCTTTACACCGAGTCAAGATATTGGGAACAGTCAAGAGTATACCAAACTGGCTGACTTGAAGCGTCATGCTCGTCATTTAGACACACCCTGTGCCCTCAGCGATATTATGCACAACATAGGTGGGGAATCACTCAGATAGAGAAGGCATCTCACAGTCACAACATGTCATTGATTGCTGTCTACTGACAAGAAAGGCTCATTGCATTTCCCTCGCAAAACCATTTTCAAGAGGTGGGATCGGCAGTGAAGTACGGGAGAGAGTACGTCTGCTCAGGCTCGCTGGTGAAATAAGGCAAAGAATAGGTCTGGTCGGGCGTCGTGGACTTCGAGCAGGGAGGTGCGGTGTAAGATGGCCATGGGCGGCAATCGGAGTGGCATCTTTTTGGAAGAAATGTTAGCCATTTACACTTTCTCTCTCGTGGGATGGATCAGCTATGGGGAGAGGGAGAGACTTACCCGCCGTACCACTGGCCACACTCGTTGACATAGTCTATGCAGATGGTGCGTTTGCTGCATGAGTCCGAGATGATGGTAGGCGGCTTGACCGGGGTGACCGAGAGGCTGGGAGGCGCGGTAGGGCGAGGCGAAGGCTTCCCGGTGATCTTGGTGATGGACTTTGGCGGCTTCGTGGGCCTCGGGCACGGAGGCATCGTGGGCGCTGTGTCCGGCTTGCAGGCATCGTAGCAGCTATCATTCGACATCTGAGATCAGCAAGGTGGTTGGCAGCATCGGCGAGGAGTCTGGCTTACCCTCCCCATTGCACGGTGGGACAGGCCGGGTTGATTCCGTCGATGCAGATGTTCCGGGGGCAGCCGCCGCCGGCCTTGCCCGGCTGGATCTGAGGAGCTGCAGCGACGAATCCAGCGACGCTCAGAGCGGCTGCGAGAAGTTGAGTCGAGTGCATCTTGATTTGATGTAAGTTGTAAAGCGTCTTGAAATCTGCAGGTATTGCGTCGTATAGGTGAGGAGCAAGGTTGGAGTTTGTGCTGGATTACACAATAACTTTCTATTGATCAGGCCGGACAACCGGGTTCCTATATAGCTTCACGTCCTGCGTAGATGGGTCGCACGTACACCCGCGGCGGCTTGCCCAACATCCGACTGGGATAGTCTCCAAGACGGGAAGACGGAGGCTAGCGGGAGCGTGTTTGTGACTGTCTCGGCCGCATGGGAGGTGAGCCGCCATGCCTTGCCCCACGAGATATGCGCCCTGATTGCCAGTGTACAAGGCACATCGCCAGATGGGTTTGCTTCCATGTCCGCCAAGCACGGTCTACCTTGCTTCGGTGTAGGCGCCAAGAGGCGCGGAAGCGTGCCAAACCTGAGAATAGCTTACACAGGGCCACCACGATGTATGGGAGTAAGGGAGCGCATGCGGACGGTGGTCGAAAGTAGCGTGCGCCGCATGTGCAGGTGGACAGAGCGGTGGATGTGGTCGACGATCAGCGATTGGTGATGAGGTCAAGGTCTCACTCCTCGGCTGTTTTCGAGCAGTCTGGTCTCAGACTGCCCTACCAGAAGGGGTATTCAGGGCTGTTGCAACAGGCAAGGGGGATGTCGAGTGTACACCGCGGGGAGTTACACTAGCACAGCTCCTTTGTTCGTGATACCCTGATATGGACTCGAGCGATGTCTAACTGATGTAAGGATACCATCAACGGTCTCCAGCTCGCTGCAGGTTGTAAAATCTCGACGTGAACCCATTGTTGAAAAGCGACGGACAAAACTCCGCCCGAGTCGGCTTGAACGTGGCTCTCCAGATATCAGCCCGGGCTGAGAGGCTTTCGTGATGTTGCCCGGCATCATGCAATATGCCCGTATGTGGCTGGTTCATCGCTTACTCGGGGAGTCAAGATAACCGTATTAAGAAACTTTCCGCTCCTGCCAAGGCGCTTGTTTCGAGGGAGCGACGACCTAGACCCCTGCCAACGAACGGTAGGGGCGGAGAGATATGGGCCGACGATCTTCGAAGTCAAATTCGAGGTCGGATTTCGGTGCGAGACTCAAGCGGTTCTTCGGCCCGCTGGAGCAATTTCTCGAGAGCCCTAGACAAAGCAAGGAATGAGTTTCTTGAATCAAATTGCGGTACGTTCCGTCGACTTCGGGAAGCCGTTCACTAGTGATAGGCTATTATGAAGCCTTGGGACTGTGTCAAGGATCGAAGAAACATGGAGCGAACGATGATGCAAACCCAGGATCGCACGAATGCTTCCACCAGCTGAGAGGAATGCCACCGGAAGCCTGGGAGGGTTCGTATCTGAGACGGTACTCGGGTCTTTGGTCGCTGACGGTAGAATGACATCAGCCCAATGACATTCAGCAGGGCGTTCGTGGACGAGTGGACGCACGAGGGGGAGAAGAAATGGAGGGATGTCTCGTCGTACGAACGATGTTCGTTCGGGACCCCTGGCGCAGGTAAGAGGGGAAGGTGAAGGTCCGCAACGTGCAAGGGGCTATGAATAGCATCCGATGATCAACTGCCTAAATTGCTTCCTCTGTTCCCAATTGGAGCAATCAAATCTAAGACATGAAAGAACCTTACCTTACCTACGAGCTCTCTGGCTGTAGCTGTCTTTCCTTCCCGCTGTCAGCTAGGCCAAGAATGTGACGTGACTATGGCATTGCGGGGGATAATCGACATGGAAGGCGCATATCTCCGTGCTATTTGAGACATGCGGCGCTGGGAGAACTTTGGTCAGCACGAGTGTGGTCATCGTAACTTCTTGAGTTATTCCGTCTTACCTTACTCATCTCTGTTGCTTCCCTTTCACTTCTTCCGCACTTCGAGCCGAGGGTAGGCGCTGTTTCGGAGACAAGATTGTGCCCTTCAAGCGCCCGCAACATTCCTTGGATGTGTCTATTCGGACGTCGATTCAAGGCTGGGCGAGACATACGAGGCGCCCTACCCTTTCCCGTCAACGTTTTCACCACGAACGTGGAAAGTTCCGTCGATCATTAACAGATCCTGCCACGAGTTGCGAGCTCGTCAATCCGGCTCGAGCCGACCTGTTGACTCTCAACCGTCTCTACCTGATCGGGGCTGTTATTACCCATCGATGGGTGATCGTGGATCGAGCGAGGTCGGCTGATCATCAGGAACTCCTATTTTTAGACGAAGAGAGGAATACGTTGCAACCGCTCAAACAAAAATAAACAGATCAACATGAAGAGACCAAGAAGTCGCTTGGGGGATCTTTCCACCCAGAGACAACAACCCGTGTTGAAAGACATCACGGTGCCGGATCTGGGAAGTATCTCGTGCAGCACGATCATAGATGCATCTCACCCATCGCAGTGGCACCCTTGACGCACCCGGGGGATTCCAAGCCAGGCCTTGGCGAGATATAGCCAAGGTCAGACAGCGACAGAATCAGGGCAATTCCTTCGACAGGTGTGGTCAGCTTGTGGACTGTTACACAGGAAGCCAACGGTTCGTTTGTATCCTATGCCCACGTCGTCAGCTGCATCATGTTGGGCTTCACAGAGACCACCATCTCATGTTTCAAGCGGGGGCACACGCTCCCCCGTTACACAAGAACCGGTTGTGCTCACCGATTCGTCGGTCACTGACCCAGGTCCTTCGCATGGTCCGTTTAACCAGGACACTGGCCATTTATCTGGCCTGGGAACGAATCAATTCATCAAAGTGACCACTCAAGTTTGTATTTTTCGGTTTTACCCCTAAACGACGCCAGTGCTGGTATCAATCAATGCAGTTCATAAAGTAGGGACCACGTAAGGTATGCAAAAGAGAACAAACCCCCTACATCTTTATTTCTTCTCCTCAAGATACGCCTTCCATCCCACACTTTGCAGCTTGGCCGCCTTCTGCTCGACCTCGGTAGACATGTTGCTCATGTATTGAGCCATCTTCTGCTGGTACTCGAGACTGGAAGAGCCAAGGATCTTGACTGCCAGCAGTGCAGCGTTTGTTGAGTTGTTAATGCCAACGGTGGCGACAGGGCAGCCGCGGGGCATCTGAACGATGCTGAGCAAGCTGTCGTGACCATCCAAGTGCGTGGCCTTGACGGGAACACCGATCACTGGCACCGTAGTTTCAGATGCCAGCATACCAGGCAGGTGAGCAGCACCACCAGCTAGGCTTCGTGTTAGCACATGAATCTTTGAAAATTGGTAGACTAAACGTACCGGCTGCAATTAGCACCTTGATACCACGCTGGGCAGCAGTCTTGCCGAGCTCTACCATACGGTGAGGCGTGCGGTGAGCAGAGGTAATGTCGAGGTCGTAAGGAACCTCGAACTTCTCAAGAATCTCGAAAGCCCCCTTAAGCACGTTGAGATCGGAGTCAGAGCCCATGGTAACAACCACGAGAGGCTTGTCTGAGTTCCGCGAGCTAATCTTCTTGGCCTTGGCAGGAGACTGCTGTAGACGAGGCTGGCCTGACGAGGCGTCGATGCGAGCCTCGCGCATGTAGTTCACCTCGTTGATCAGGGGCGCAGCCAACTGCTCCAGGTTCACGCTAGGGAGGTAGGACGTGACGGTGATGTGGCCGATCTTACGGGCTGGCTTCGAAGACTTGCCGTAGAGGTGGAGGAAGATGTCCATGTTGTCGTCGTACAGGGACGTGGTGAGGTCGACGAGCTCCTCGTGGGAGTCCTCGCGCGCGCCGCCCAAGATATTCAGCATGATAGCACTGGAAACACGAGGCTGGAGCTTGATGGAACGCGGTAGCATGTCCAAGATGGAGTAAAGTTGCGCCTTGTACTGGGACATGTAGGGCACAGCCTCAATGGTGTAGTGACCAGAGTTGTGAGGGCGAGGGGCAACCTCGTTGACGGTGATGGTGCCTGTCAAAAAGTCAATTCAAGAATCCATCATAATGCCCGGATAAACTCACCATCCTTCAGGAGGAACATCTCAACTGCGAAGACACCCCTTCCCTTCAACGTCTTAACAACGTCGCTGGCAACCTGGCGGGCCTTCTCACAAACGGCAGGCTGGACTCGGCGGGGAGGGAAATACACCTTTGTGCAGATGCTCTCCTCGTGAATCGTCTCGACCGCTGGGTAGGCGTGAACCTTCCTCAGCTCGCCGTCCTCGTCCTCGGTGCGGACGACCATGACGGCAAGCTCCATCTCGAAAGGAACCCACTTCTCGGCGTAAAGCGACAACTTGCCCATCGCCTGAATAGCCGCCTCGTAGTCCTGAACGCCATTGACCTTGAAGTTGCCGCGCCCATCGTAAGATCCCTTGCGGGCCTTCAGCATGAAGGGGAAGCCGAAGCTCTTGTAAGCGGCCGACAGGCTCTCCGGGATCGCGGGACTGGACTCGATGGCCATTTGCGGTGCAATGGGAAGGCCGGCTCTGGCAAAATGCTCCTTCTGGAGAAACTTGTCCTGGATCAGGCGCAGAGTTTGCCAGTGGGGGTGAACGGGGACCTTCTTGACGGTGCCGGGAGCAGTGATAACGCCGCGGGTCGCAATCTCCTCGAGGACCTCGGTGTTGACGTGCTCAATCTCGACAGTGAGGACATCGCACATGGCCGCGAGCTCCCTGATCTTAGCAGGATCCTTGAAGGAGCCGGTTACATGGCGACTGTTCTGGTTTGCCATCTTCGCGGGGCAATTGGCCTCGTCGAGGATGGCGATGTCGATGCCGAGAGGCCCCGCGGCCTCACACAGCATCCGGCCAAGCTGGCCGCCTCCAAGGAGGCCGATCGTGGGCTTCTTGACCATGTTGGAAGGCGTAAGGGCGGATTTGGTGTAAGTGCGAAGGAGATTAGAACCAGAACGGATGCGATGGTCAAGAAACAAAATGGTGGAGAGGTGGTTCCCGAGGGACACTGAAGAAACGACTCATCAATCCCGCATAAACAGGGCGGATGGAGCAAAGTTTTGAGTCGAAGTTTAGAGATTTTGGCCTCTTCGGGCAGGCGGTGAAAAAACACCCCGCCGTTATCGTCGCAGTAGAGCCCCACCCCCACTATGACAAGTCTACAGGGTGCCGGTGAACGGCAGCCACAGGGCCCCCCTGCTCCACCAAAAAATGCCATTGACATGCCCGCGCTTTAGACGCTGTAATTCTTCAACCTCAAACCCCCTGTCTGCCCATGAGACTCACTCTCATCGCCCCTCCAGATTGAGAGTCTCAACCACCACCACCAGCGTGTGTGGAAAGCCGGAATCATGGCGGCAGAATTGTACAATGGGACGATTTCCGACAGGATACAGTGAGTGAAAATGCCAAGCTGTGCTCTCGTTTTGTGTTCTTGCCCGGCTGGCTCACCTGCATGAATCATCTAGTCCTCTCAAAATCTTCGATGCAGCCAAGCGCCAGGACAGGTTTCTCAATGTCTCTGCGCCCATGGTGAGATACAGCAAGGTAAGACTTCCCGGAACGTTGCTCTGCCGTGAGAAGAATGAAAATAATCACACGGATTGCTGTTTAGCTTGCCTTTCGTCAAACGGTCCATGAATATGGTACCGACCTCTGTTGGACACCCATGATCCTGTCCAAGGAATTCAACCGCAACAACTTTGCGCGTGACAGCGGTTCGTAGTTCAGATTCCTTGATTCAATCGGCCCAGAAGTTGACGAGCATCAATGAAGATCTCACGATTTCGACCCAGGGCGTCCAGCCCCCAACGATAGTCCAGTTCGGCTCAAACAGCCCCGTAGAGCTCGCCCGCTCATCCTCCTTGGCCGCCCCTTATGTGAACGGCGTCGACCTCAACTGCGGCTGCCCCCAGTCGTGGGCCTGCGCCGAGACTCTCGGTGCCGCTCTCATGGATCAGCGCGAGCTTGTCCGCGACATGGTTATCGAGACACGACAGCGTCTGGCGGCTGACGGCTGGCACGTAGGCAAGGAGCGTGATGTCGACAGTCCCAAGGGGCGCAGCGTCAGCGTCAAAATCAGGGTCCACAAGGACTTGAGGAGGACGATGGATTTTATCGACACCGTCATCGGTAACCCCCATGATCGCAACATCGACTTTCTCACGATTCATCCCCGTACGCGCCACACGGCCTCCACGACGCCTATCAACACGGACTCACTGGGTATCCTGCTGGAAAAGTATGGCGACACCCTCCCGATCCTCCTCTCTGGCGATGTCTTCTCCATGGCCACATTGCCACTGTCCACCGTTTCAAAGACAGCGTCAGAACCAGATGGGCATGTTACCAACGGCCTCACACCTTTCACTCCAAGCGGAACTAAACTCGCGGGTCTCATGTCCGCCCGCGGCATTCTCGCCAACCCGGCCATATACGCTGGTTATGAAGCCTGCCCTTGGGAGGCCGTTGAGTCCTTCTTGCGTCATGTCATCCGTGCCCCTATTCCCGTGAAGCTGGTGCAACATCACCTCCATGAGATGGTAGGCCCGGGCATGGGTCCAGACAAGAAAGCGCTGCTTGACAAACAGGAGAGAGCTGCGCTGCAAAGACTGGAAAGCATGATAGACGTGATAGACTTCATGGATGAGGCATTCAACCGCAAGACGGGTAGGACAGATGGACTGCGACGTGAACCTGTAGATATTTCAAAATTATCTATACCATGACGACTTCGATCGCATTCCGCAAAGAGTTCATCCTGTGCATGTATTAGGAGCACTATCGAGGTATCGTGCTACTTGGAGCATCGCTTGCGTCATAAGCTCTCAGGTTCCCGCCCTCCTGAACGCCGTGCCCTCGGTGCTTCCTAGGTTCTAGACGTGAGCCAGATCGCTCAAGTGCAAGACCGCCTAAAACAGGATTCATATGATATACTAGGGTGATGCCGCACCCAAGGTTGAATGCCTTTCGACCGCCTATCCGCAAGCCGTGAAGATCGATGGACCTCCCAAACGCCAGGTCCCTAAATAATTACAATATTCAAATTGATGATCATCGTGCCTTAATTGGTGATCCTCGTTCAGTCCCGGAATTCGAATCGACGGTCTCCCAGTCGTCCTCATCAGATGTCTCGGTATTCGAATCGACGGTCTCCCACTCGTCCTCATCCTCGTCCTCATCAGATGTCCTGGTTTTCTAATCCAGGACCTCCCCCTCGTCCTCATCGGATAGTCTCGCGCGCTTCTGGTCCCTACCCTCAGAGTCGGACTCAACTTCCTTTCTCTTACCCGGAGATACGGCGCCGTTACCATTCGCTCTTTCTGGCTCCTTGAGAGTTGCTTGCGATCCAGACTCGGTGTTGGTGACATCATCGCGGCCATTGATGCGACCCCTGGGACTCTGCGTTCCCCTATCAAGTTCAAAAGGTGTGCCTGCCGTCGATGAGAGAGCGTCCTGGCTCATCGGGTCCCTCGGCTGTCTCGTATTCTCCAGGTCAAAGGCCGGCGATGGCAAAGATGGGTTCTGTTTCCTGAGCGGGTTCTCCGTGTAAAATTGATGCATGATGTCAATCGCGCGGGTGCATTTCCTCTCGTTGCCCTTCAGGGCCTTCCACCACGCTTCGCCGTTGACGTCTTCAATCTTATTTTTGGTATGCACACTGGCAAAGAATATAGCGCAGATGGCTACATCGCGAGCCTCAAGCAGGAGAGGGATCGAGGTGAGGCAGGCATCGTTGCACCAGGCCCACGCGGACTGGCGCAGGTGCTTATTGTGGACAATGTCGAGCTGGCCCAGCAGTTCGAATAGCCGCTGATAAGGATTGTCGACCATGAGGTCAAAAGTAAGCAGCTCCAGCATTAGTTCTTCGTATGCCAGAATGCTGTCCCTCCAGCGCCAGTATTCCTTGCTCATTTCATCAATCATGAGCTTTGGGTTCTTCTGCGCGACTTTTGCAACGGTGATGATGATTTCTTTCGTTTTACGGCAATTCTCTTCTGTCTTGTTTGCAAGAAAGAGCGCTGTAGCAGCAATGTTCTGTTCGATTGAGTCTGTCAGTTGCGGTTCGGCTTGGGCTTTCTGAGTTCCTCGCTTGGATTTGGGAAGGGACGTCTGCGTCTGACACTTGTCAGACCCGAGCTGGATCGTAAACGAAGCAAAGGAGGCAGCAGAAATATCTCACATAATGGTGAATGCCACCCTTCTCCTCCACCATACTGTATCGCATGTAAAACCGGTGGAAGAAGACGCCCGCGACCCAGAGGGTGATTTGGGGCAGATCGAGCAGGACGCCGGCTTGGTAGATGAAGTTTACGCCCTTTGCGCGTCGAAGTCGTTCCTCCGCCGGGGAGATTCCATCCAAAACGCTCGGCGTGCTCAGGACCTCGTCGTTGGTGAAGTACCACTGATTGGGTGGGGGACCGGATGGGCTTTGCGCCCTTGAGCGCTGTGGCGATCGCGCATCTCGTTGTGAAAGCGGTCGAGGCGGTGAGGTTCGCGAAGAGTGTGTCGGAGGAGATGGAACGGCAGGCGGGACGTCGAGGCGACGCGCAGGAGATCTCGACTGCCGATCTGGTCGTGGAGGACCTGGAGGAAGGGTAGGAGGTTGATAGGCCTCTCTTGAGGGCCGGTAGCGATCGATGCTAGCCATCGTCGCGGTGTAGCTAAGGTGAGTCTGATTCGGCTAATGGCGTTGTGCGAAAAGATGAATTGTTCATGGGAAGGTGGCGCGCGCTGTCGCAAAGTTCGAAATGGAGTTGGATGATGCACTACCTTGGCCTTGCAGGAGTAGTGGATTTTGGGACCTGTTTGAGTCGCGTTATCTAATCGCGAATTTGACTTCCACGTGACCTTGCGTAGCCACTTAAGACCCTTGGACTGGCCCGTGCGCTGATGCCGGAGTGGCCCCCTGAGATCAAGAAACTGCGTTCATGTCACAGAAGACCATCTTTGATGCATGGGTATCTCGTTTATCTATTGGGCCTCTATTTACGCAACCTGCCGGGTGGCCTGTCTAGATTCCCTCGCCATCATTGCGACCCCAGAGCTTTACCGTCCGGTCGTGCCCTCCACTAACAATCCACTTTCCATCTCTGCTCACGTCCACACTGGAAACCGGACCAGCATGTCCACTCAGAGTCTGGATGATTCCCCAGTTGTCCGCCGAGAAGATCTTGATCTTGGCATCGAATCCTCCAGATACGAAGAATGTGCCGGCCTTCTTTGGCTGCTGCGCACCGCTCTCGTCAACCCCAGGGGGATGCCCATCAATTGGGTCGTCCGTTCCCTTGAACCACCTGAGATCAGACACGGCCTTTGTGTGAGCTCCCAGGTTTGCCGTCCTCTGAACCTTTCGAACGTCCCAACACTTGACCCAGCCGTCTGCCGATCCCGACAGTACGCGGTGTCCGTCCGATCCCCAGTCGAGGGCGTATATCGGTTGGATGTGCTCGTCCAGAATCATAACTGTCCGCCCTGATCGCAAATCCCAGATGCGACCAATGCTGTCCAGGCCAGCGCTGGCCAAAAGGGAGCCATCCGCGTTGAAACTTACGGCATAAACACCTCTCGAGTGACCTTCCTGGAGCAATAGCTCCGCGGTAGTCTCGACGTCCCAGAGTCTCCATGTCGTGTCGTCTGAGGCAGATGCTACATATTTTCCAGAGGGATGGAATTCAACACGAGACACGCGAGCACTGTGGCCAGAGAGCGTCGATAGCGGTGTGTCTTGTTCCAGCCCCCACAGATGAACCACGCCCTCGGCTCCTCCAGAAGCGAGATTGACAGTGCTGGGAGACACATTGGATTCGGGCAGCGTAGAGCCCGGATACCATGAGATACCGCTGATCTTGTTGGTATGTCCTCGCAGGTTCATCTTCTGCTCCAGACCGGGCACCTCGATGAGTTTCAGACCTCCTCCCCAGTTGCCCACCGCGACGATCTCTCCATTTGGTGATAACCTCGCCATGCTGACATTGCGGTCGCCAGCTGTTTGACTGCCCTGGAGCTCGAAGCCCTCCAACTTCTCCTTAATCTGTTTTCGGAACTTGACGTGCGTGCGCAAGGGGATTGTCGACTCTGCTTTTTGAAACTGGACTCGTCGTTTCGCTCTGGGAAGTGAGTATTTCACGATGTCGATGCGTGCTTGTAATAGTGCTGGGCCTCCCGGGGTATAGAATTCTTCGTCTTGATCGTCCGCATCTTCGTCTCCGGCCTCCTGCATCTCCACATCGACATCGTCCATCTCCTTCTGAATAGCAAGTAGGTTCCTCAGACGATCTCGTCTTTCGGGCTTGCCCTCTCCGAATAGTGTTATAGGTTCGCCTAGCTCTCGGAGCCTCGCGCGCACTCGGTTGTCGTCGGTAGGCACCGCGATGCTAGCGGCCAGCTTTTTCCTCTCCATCTGCGCCAGAACTGCAGAAGCCTTCTCAGGCGCCACGCCGGATCCTGCAGAAGGTATCTCGTAGTCATGGTCGACAGGAATGTCCTCGAGCGCGATTCCTCTGTCCTCGTCCATGGCCTCCTCCACGTAGGCCTGTCGCGACGGATGCATCATCTTGGGCGGATTGGGGGCTGTCGCGGCCCCAGAAATCAGCAGCGAAAAGACGTCAATTATCGACTGAAGACAGAATCTCGAAGGGCGAGAAGTTGAACGAACGAGATAGCTGAGGCCAATGGCAGCCTGAAGGTGATCGCCTCTGGGTGGTGACAAGTAGCTGGTTGCCTTCCAAGGTAAAGCTATCCGCAAAGGTGACAGTCGCGCCAGCTACACTGGAAAATTTATGATTAGGTAAGCTAATAGGTCGCGTTCGGGCACCGGATATCCACGGGTGGGGCCGGCTCCTCTTGATACTACTTACCTTAGTCGTCCTCATCCATGTACAGACCAGAAACCAAGTCATTCAACGCTTTCACAAAACCCTTGGATTTCTAGCTATTTGACACTTCACAAACGAGATCTGGGCGTAATATTAACACTACCGCTCTCTGCAGCATGGCCAAGGGCCATATTCATCACCGTAGCCAGACGCTCCATGGCCACCTCATCAATTTGATGATGCAGCACAACCCTCTTCCCTTCGAGCTTGATCCCATTCCTTCTCCCGAGATCATTCCATTCCTTGACTTCAATGTTGCAGCTTTTGAGATCCAACCAGGCCATGTTAGTCTCGACAGGCTTGAGTAGCCTGCCCCCTTTCTCCATCCACATCCTTCCAACCCTCTCTGCTAGGACATGACTCTCCCTCAAGACCCCTCTGGTGTCTCTATTTCCTAACCCAAAGTTCTCGACAACCGCCTGCCGAGCTGCCGCGGCGAGAACACCGGCCTGTCGCATGCCGCCTCCAATGCTCTTCCGGATTCTTTTCAGTCTCTTAATCAACTCGGACGAGCCCAACACCATGGCACCCATGGGAGCGCCGAGGTTCTTACTGAAGTCGACGGTTAGAACGTCACAACACTTACCAAAGTCGTCCAACGCGCCCGCACCTGCTGATACGGCTTCCCAGAGGCGAGCTCCATCCATGTGAACGGCAATATCATGTACCGAAGCCCACGCCTTGATTCTCTGTAACTCTGCCAGGGGTATTACCACCCCGGAACTGGTATTCTCGATACTGACGACCCGCGTGGGACATTTGTGTACATCATCCGTCATAACAGCATGCTTCTCGACATCCTCGAGGGTAAGATATAGACCATTCAGAGGACGAATTGCTTGGACCATCGCGCCAGACAAGTGCGCTATGCCACCGGCTTCCCAGTGTATGACATGGGCGCTGGCATCGGCGAGGACGGCATGCGGTGGTTGGTGCAGGAGCGAGCGGATGGCAAGCTGGTTAGCCATAGTGCCCGAGAGGACGAAAGCCGCGCTTTCGTGGCCACAGGTCTTGGCCATTTCCTCCTCGAAGCTTCTGGTCGTGGAATCCTCGCCGTAGACATCGTCGTGGAGGGTCGTTCGAGCGATGGCCAGGAGCATGCCTTGGGATGGAGTCGTGACCACGTCGCCTACGATGACGGCGTGAGAATCGGGGCTCGGAACTTACCCACAGGACTGCGGTTGAGACTTACTTCTGAAGTCGAAGGCTGCGCCGGTTTGCGCGGGCGAGCCCCAGAGAACTGGGCTTTCATCGTTGCCCGGCATGGCTGTGAGCCTAGACATGAACTGTTGTCGCGGACGTACGGCAAACACGACTACTGAATCCAGGGGCTACCCGAGATGTCAAAGTTGCATATCTCGAGTATACAGCCTCAAATAAGATCTGTTATCTTCTCTGGGGCCAGCCTAAGTAGATAAAGCCCTCGAATCATTCGCGATGTCTGGCTCAGGTAGAGCCCCGTCACACCGCCGCCAGCAGACTACACAGGCACACCCACGACAGTCTCAAGCCGATTACTTTCCTCGTTCAGTGACCTATCAACTTGTCAACAAACAACCTTGGCTGAATAATCCTCCAGGAAGACAGGGAGGCTTGGGCCCCGGAAAGCCTCAATTGACAAGATCCCCCCAAAAACGGTGTTGTCACGCTAGACATCCCAGGCTCGGACTCGACTCTGGCCTGGTCCTCGTAGATCGCGAGAACAGCCAGGAAGGTTGCGAAGGTTGCAGCCCGATTGGACGGTTGACCCAGCGGCCGGCATCCTAAGTGCTTATGGCAGATGTAACCGTCAAAGGTCTCACATGCAGCATGCAATCCTTTCAATAGCCTCAAAAACAAAAGGTGAATAATGGAAAGAAGCACGAGAACGGTTGGGCCCGGTGCTGGTGTTTTCGATGGGTCACCATCCTCTAGATCCGAGGCGGCTTGTGTTTTCTAAGCGAGCTGGAAAGTTGAGTTCTGATTTAGGACTGCAGATGCGAGTGAGATGCCTATCTGGGGTAGAGGATACTCTCTGTGTGAGGGATCGTCAGTAGCTGATGTAAAAAGACCATTCTCATATAATTCACGTAGGTTTACTCCTTGTGGTGCTCCATGTCGCTTTCTGATGCCATCCAGGCCTTCTTGAACTGTCTACATCGAAACATGGTCATAATTGAGACCTCTAGCTCCGAAGAGCTCGTTGTTGAGAAGCCGAAGTATGCCGTCAGGGAAACCGACGAATTCGTCGTCCTATCACGCTACGGCGTCGAGAGACAGGTTGACGGGCTCCTCAACTGGCGACAAGACTGCAAGACACATCCCCGAAATTGGTCTCTAGCCAGAAAGACGTTCGACACCGTGATGATCATCTTCTTCGAGTTTTACACGTAAGGCTGTCTGTTGTTTTGGACGCTGTAGATCAAACTAACATCACTCAGCACCGTCATAAGCACCACAGGAGTATGTCCCGCCCCTTATCTTACCCCGTCATAAGCAGAAGCGGCCCGCAGATCGGCAGGACCCGTTGAGGCAGAATCCTCCGCTATATTCCAAGTTATCTACACCGGAGCGCGAGGTTTCCATCCTGGAGAGCCGGCGAGTTTGAAGGAGAGAAACAGAATTCGAGATGTGCTAAAACTTCTGAATTTCACAGGCCGTGGCAGCTGCTGAAGCTGGGACAGAGTACGGACTAAGTCCCCAAGCATCATTGGTCGGCTTCACGCTGATGTGAGTCTGAGAAGCCTCGCGCAGTATGCCCGTATACTCACGAGCAAACAGGTATCAACTCGGCCAAGCTGTCGCAGGCTTCTTGGTACCCCCATTCTCAGAGCTCTACGGTCGTCGTATTCCCTACCTCGTATCCTGTGCCGCATTCTGCTTCTCCAGCCTCCTTACGGGCGTATCGCGTTCGTCATCGGCGGTCTACATCGGCCGCTTCGTCGCAGGCCTTGCATCGGCCGTCCCGTCCGTGGTCATCGCCGGCAGTGTGGAAGACATGTTCAACACCAAGCGCCGGGTATGGATCATCGTCCTGTGGAACGCCGGGGCCGTGATCGGGTTGTGCATGGGGCCCGTCTACGCCGCTTACATTTCAGACGCTCTCGGCTGGCGGTGGATTTTCAACAGCGCGGCCATCGTCACCGGAGCTTTGTCCATTGCCTTGCTCGGGATCAGGGAGAGCAGGCCCAGCTTATTGCTAGGCCGCATCATCCGAGATATCGGAAAAGACACAGAGGTGCAGGATTTGAGCTGGCATAACCCGGACGAGGCGCCCGACTGGAGGGCTCTGGTGCAGATCAGCGTCGTCAGGCCGGCAAAGATATTGCTCACTGAGCCTCTGGTCATCATGATTGCCCTCATTTCGGCGTCGTCCTGGAGCATGATCTATCTGTTTACGGAGGCGCTCACGATAGTCTACGTCTCACTCGGCTTCACTAAGACGCAAGCCTCGCTGCCATTCCTCGCTATCGCCGTCGGGGTTCTCTTCACCTTCCTGCCTCGCCTTTGGGATATGAAGGTCGTTCGGGACTGTCAACGCAAGCAAGTCCCTGTCCAACCGTAAGATCCCGCATGGGCTTCAGTAAGGTTATGAGAAAAGAGAGGCTGACTGTCTCATCCAGGGAAGACAAGATCATGGGCTTCGCTTTCGCAGCACCCGCTCAGGCCATCGGACTGGCCTGGTTCGCGTGGACCATCCCGCCTCTCGTCGGAGGTGTCCACTGGATCGTGCCCACGATTTCACTCGTTCTTGTGGGATTCGCCGCCAACGAGACGAGCCACACGCTGAGCGGGTACCTCGCGGATTCGTACCTACTGTACTCGGCGTCGGCCTTTTCGGGGCTGGCTCTGGTAAGGGCGGTCGCGTCAGGTCTGATGCCGCTCGTGGCCCACGAGATGTACGGCGCATTGAATGCCAACTATGCCGGAACGGTTCTCGCTGGACTGGCCACTGTGTTCTGCATAACGCCGTGGATCTTCTTCCGGTTCAGCAAGCGGTTGAGACAGAGGAGCCCCTTTGCGAGATTCAGTCTCGAAACGCATTACAGGACGAACGTCGAGGTGAACTGAGCTTCTAATGTAATTATGCAAGAGGGATGGCAGGACACAAAAGTGACGGCATTTGGTCGATTTGTAGTTTGGTTGCTTATTTAATCGGGCCATGTGACTCTGGAGAAGCGTTCGTCTTCCAAGTTTCAACAGGGTTGATAGCGGGAAATCACAGCAGCTTATTCAGTGGGAACCAGTGGAGAAGAAGTTTGTGTGCGTAGTGGTTGCCTTTGCTGCTGCGACGAACATGTGTTTGCGTGTGGATATGACGGGTGCTGTTTGCGTTTGTTGAACTTTCAGCTGAAATCCTGAATGCGCCTCATTTACCGAGCTGGATGAATCCTGCGAGGCCAAATATTTTCCATGTCGCAAGAATTCAGGTTGCACCTATTGACAATGAGGAACGCTTTGGCGGAGTCCGGATCATGCCTTTGCGCGACCTGACTAAGACTGGACGGCCGTCTCATCTCGGGCCAGTGTCGCAATTCGCATTCCCATGTTTCTGAAGCGTCGCTCTCCCCGAGACATGCCTCAAACCCTCATTTCTTCTATCCTTGATGCGCGCCTCGGCGGCTCCTTTGTTCAGACGGTCTTGAGCGCCAGCAAACATTCCGATGGCCTTGTTGGTGTTTCCTCCTGTTTTCCTCCCCCTGAGGCAGCTTACCTTACGGCTAAGTAACGGGAAGGGAGAGGGCGACGCATAAAAATAGCAAATTTGGAGCAATATTAGCGGCCGCGGACGCTATTATGTACGGGTTGGATAATGAACAAGCCCGTTGTCAGACCACCCAGGCACGGGGCACCCCACAAATCGGTGACAATCCGCGGACGTCATCATCCTCGTCGAGCCCCTTCTTCGCTCCCAATTTCCGCACCTTTTGGAGGGGTGGCCACAGGCCAGGCAAGGCCAGGCCCGGTTTTTCGAAGGATTCCTTACCAGCCTCCACAACCAGGTAACTCAACGGTCAGGTGGTGGTGTTTGTGTGCCTCTTGTGTCCGTACGCAGTAAAGCCTCCAACAACAGAGCACCACAAGACAGACCACAAGCCAGCAGTCCTGTTGACTAACTGTAACGTTAGGTATGCAGCGATTCACAGATTGGGACCTTCCCCTCCCGCTGACGCCGTCCACCGCTTTCGGCAATAGCAGTGGAGGGTGACATGCTGATCCCCGCTGCTACCCGGTCGTCGATACAGATGAGGCAGGCAGAAAGGCAGGTACTAGAGGCCTAGGAAGCCAGCTCATCGATAATCGGCAAAATGTGAGACTGCGGAAGGGGCTGGTAGCGAATTAAAGTGGTGGCATTTAGATGCAAGCAGGTACAAGCCTGAAATGTCAAAGCCCCGAGGCGATGGGAAAAAACCAAGGCGAAGATGAAAAAGAAAAAAAAAGAAAAACCCAGAGTATTTGGGCTGAGTCGAGCAGGGCAAGAAGGTACCAGCCCCTGCGCCTGCCGCGCCTGCCCAATAACAAGGCCCGAAATTGAAGACCCAGCGCGGATGGTGCCCAAATATTTTGGCTTCCGCACGCCAATCCTCCCGTCCCCTCTAAGCCGCCCATGTGAAGGGCGAAAAAGTCACTCGCCGGCTGACTGGACCTGTCGTGGTTGGTTGGCTTCCGTGCGGGCAGGTACCTACCTTACCTGATTACAGGGGAGGCGCCACAAGACAGGGTACTTTGTCTGCAGTGGTGGCCTGTCCCGTCCCATTCTCCCCCTCCAGACCCCAGGCTCGGGTAAGGAAAGGCCTGGGCGGGCAAGGCGGGCTGAATTTTCTTGAATTTATTCCGCCAGGCCCTGTTTCGAACTTTCCTCCTTTCCCTTTTCCTCCCTTCAACACCACCATTTTGGTGAAGACAGCTTTTTCCCACATTCACCACACTTACCGAGAAAACGACCGCCACCCAATGCATAATAAGAAAGATTCTTACGACAACTCCTGCTCATTCTTCCGCCGTCAGATGCGATATCCGAGCCACAAGAAGACCCAGCGAAACTACGAATCCGAGCCGCGCGCAGATCCCGAGCGACGACGAGGCACGCTCCTTGTGCTTCCCATTTAAACCACCACCGAAAGTGAAGCCTATCGCCAGTTTCGGGCGCGAGCGGAGAGCCCCCGCGCGCCCCTCGTTTACGGGCAATATTCACTACTACAAGGAGCGACCTCCATAAAAAACCCTCAAAACCACCGGAACCATGATTGCCAAGGCGACGCCCGCACTCAACACGGTGCGCGGCTTCCAAAACACCCCCGTCACCTCCGGCGATGAGGACTCCGACCATGGTGTAGGCGGCGTCTTCGCTACTCCGCCTCTCTCCGTCAAGTCCAAGCGCGCCGCTCGCCCCGGCCGCATCGACGACGTCGTCAGCGCCAACTGCAGCCCCGTTATGCGCGGGGCCTCTTCCCCGGCCGTGTCCGGCATCGCCAAGCTCCGCATGCAGATGGAGCCTCTCAGCCTCGACACTTCTTCTCGTACAAGCACCATGAGCACTGTCGTGACCCGCAACGGCCACAGCGAGAACGGCTTGGGCATCCGCAGCGCTGCCATGAGCCGCACCGGAAGCAACGACGGGACCCAGAGTGAGGCCGGTAGTGAGCGCTCCGAAAGCGGCTCCACGAGCTATGAGATCAATTTGACGCACGACTATGTCGACGAGAGCGTGCGTGAGCGCACCGGCAACATCATTCCCATCGAGGGCAGCAACGCGCCTCAGCGCAAGATGACGGCTGGCGACTTTGAGCATCTGCGCTGCCTGGGCAAGGGCACCTACGGAACTGTGCTGTTGGTCAAGCAGCGCAACACTGGACGTCTCTACGCCCAGAAGCAGTTCAAGAAGGCGTCTTTGACGGTGCACAAGAAGCTCATTGAGCAGACCAAGACGGAGCGCCAGATCCTCGAGTCGGTCAATAGACACCCCTTTGTGGTCAACCTGTACTACGCCTTCCAGGACCATGAGAAGTTGTACTTGATTCTCGAGTATGGACAGGGCGGCGAGCTTTTTACGCACCTCAACATGGAGAAGATGTTTGCCGAACCTGTCGCGGCCTTCTACATGGCAGAGATGCTTCTGGCCATCTCCTACCTGCACAGCAGCCTGGGTGTTGTCTACCGCGACCTGAAGCCGGAGAACTGCCTACTAGATGCCGAGGGTCATCTACTGCTTACCGACTTTGGTCTGTCCAAGGTTGCCGTGGACCCCTCCGAGGATCACTGCAACTCGATGCTCGGCACCGTGGAGTACATGGCCCCCGAGGTGATTCAGGGGCAGAAGTACGGCAAGGCTGTCGACTGGTGGTCCTTTGGCGCGCTCGGCTTTGATCTGATGACGGGCAACCCGCCGTTCCGTGGCGGAAACCACGCTAAGATCCAGCAGAACATCGTCAAGCAGAAGCTCGTTATGCCTTACTTCCTCAGCCCGGATGCGAAAGACCTCTTGACGCGCCTCCTCAAGAAGGACCCCAAAAAGCGCCTGGGCGCCAACATGCCCAAGGACCTCCAGACGATGAAGGGCCACCGCTTCTTCCGCAAGATCGACTGGAAGAAGCTTGCCGCCAGAGAGGTCGAGCCCCCTATCCAGCCGTTGATCACCGACCCAGAGCTGGCCGAGAACTTCGCGCCCGAGTTCACCGACTTGTCGCTCAGCCCCGTGGTGACCTCCAAGGACCATTGGAGCGCGTTGTCGGGTAAGGAGGACGACCCGTTTGGAGGCTTCAGCTACGTCGCATCGAGCAGCCTGCTAGAAAGTCACGCATTTAGATTCACCACAGAGGTCTAGAGAGAGAAACAGAGTCCTAGACAAGACGTGCAACACACAGAGCGAGCAATGGCGTTATGTTTTTCGTGCGAGAATACACTTGCGCGCAACGTTAGGATGGGCAAAAGTTTGAGCAACCGGCCGCGGCACAGACCGGCCAGCGTGGAATTATTTGAGACGACTCCCCCTGTTGACTTGAACACAGAGTCCCGACCGTACAATCCGATTCGGCCGTGTGTAGTGTTCGAGGAAGGTTGTTTCTGTTCAGAGCATCAGAAGACCTTTAGATTCGGGGGGTAGTCCGTCTAATCACGGGCGTTAGATGAGGTTCTTTTTTTCAGTTCAGTATCGTCATGGGAAATATATACGAGCTTTTGACTTTTTCTTATGGTGAAAACCAGAACTTTTATTGTTCATGCGTAAAGTTGCAGAAGTCATCTGTTGTCTCCATGGCCTTATCAACCAAACCCCCCTTTGCCGTGGGCGATTGGTAGGTATCCTGCGACCCCGATTCTGGCCAGGGAGCTTGCGGGTTAGATCTGATGTCGACGAGGAGGGAGAGTCCCCCCATCAACCGTCGGCTCCGGCAAACGGGCCAGCGAAGCGGCGGCTCTGCATGAGAAACACACCTGGCCCAACTCTGTTCATCCTTCAAAAACAAGGGGTCTCTCTGTCTTGTCTCGCCGCTTCGATTTTGCACAAGGCCACGCTTCCATGCCCAGCTTGACGTGGACATGAACGGCCCCCTCTCTTCGCCTGAGAAGGAAGGAAACCTCGGCCTCACGGCATTTCGTGGTCGGATTCCGTAGAGGACGTCGGACCGGACGATCGATGACTTACCGTGCCGGCGGGCCGTCGTTCTCGTCATCTTCGTAATCCTCGTCGTCGTCGTTGTCGTGAGCAGGCTGCTGCTTCGGTGAGCTCACCTTCCCTTCCCCTTCCCCTTCGGTGGTCCGGTGGGCTCGCGGGCCGGGTCAGCGCGGTAGGTTGGCCTTCTTCCTGTCTCTGACGAGTTCGGATTCCGGCTAGGCTGGGAGAACTTCAGGAGCGAAAACAAAACGACGCCGGCGCAGGCGCACGTTCATCTTTCATTCGGGCATTTCGGATCATTTTCCGTCCGTAGGTAACGAACGCATGAGGAAGGATCTCTTAACTTTTTGTCGTTTTTGCCATCTTGTTCTTGTTCTTCTCTCCGACTTGTCAAATAATAGGAAAGGGGTGTGCTCTGTCTAGATCTAACCTTTTTTTCTCCCCCTTCTTACTCTTGAGTTTTCTCGTTGGGCCTCGTGTTTCATGGGCCGAAGGAAGTTATGCTTGATTATGCCTTTGGGGGTGACGATGCGCGCGCGATGCCTCGCTGCTGGAACTTCGGATGCATGAGCAGAAAAAAGAAGATCACGAGAAGTGCTGCGGCACGGCGCATAGTTCTCCATGGTGCTTCCGTCTCTTGGTCTCGTGACGATGACTATTTTTCCAAAAAAGTTCCGGAACCAATTTGCATAGCTTGCTTACCAAAACCCTTTCTAGGTACTTTCCTGCCTGACAAGAACAGCTGGCAAATTGTCACGCTTGGCGTTCATTTACACAACAGTGCACGGGTGTCTGCTATGCCTCACGAGTAATCAAGGGGTGCAATTAGAAAGATCTTCTTCCCTTTTGGGCGGCAGCAAGCAGAATAACCTTGACCAAGCCCTGACCGGTTCGCAAGGCTCCTTTCTGGATCCGGTGAGTTGGTAAACGGGGGTGCGGTTCCTGCGGCGGCGTCGTTGAACGCTGTCGTCGTGCCGGTGTGCTGTCAAGCATATCAAAAGAAGAAGGAGCAAGATGGAGGATGCGGAGAAGCGGGAAATGCGGACCCCGGCCAGCGTCTATTCAGCGGCGCCCATGTCCGCGTGCCCTAGGATTCGGGAGTGTTTTTTTCGTTCCACTCGCGCGTAGTAGTAGTTCCTAGGGCTTATTGGCGTTGCAAGGAAGCTTAAACGTCAAATTGACAGCTGCTCAGCCTCCCCCAAGTCTGATTAAGGAACTAGACTGAATCTCAACTGACGCTGGCTGTAGAAGTGGATCAGCGCCGGGGTAACTCATGTTCGGCGCGGGACGACTGTTACGCCTTGCCCAGCTAACAGCGTTACATCGGGACTGTTCACCCGACTCAGCATCCCGGAGTCAGACGGCAGCGTACAATCCCCTTTCGGCAAGGCGAGGTCCCCGCGCGGCCCCACTCCGGCCGCCGTGGCCGGATTGACCCATCGAGGTCGCTAGGGATGAGTCGGTTCCCGTCAAGGGGGGGTATCACTGAACAGAACGAGAGATCGTCGGGAGCATTCAAGGTTTTCGTTGACGGCGCCGTGACAGGACGGCGGCTGGCACAGTGGCGGAGTCTGCCGTGAATGGCCATGAGCACCCTCGGTAACTTTTGCCAATCGTTACGGACTGCCTCGAATGTGACTATGAGTGTTTGGGGTTAACCATTCGACTGGCATCATCTGACGTACGACGAGCATCAGCCATCCCGTTGTGGTATCAAACCTTGCGGCTTAGGATTTGGGACGATCCCCAAAGGAAACTCCCAGCGAGTAGCCATCAGAATAGAGTCCTGGACCGGCTCCATAGGGCTTGGCGGGAGCATCGAGATGCAGAGCGTGTTGAACATGACGCTCAGTATGTCAAGTCGGCGAAAGATTGCCAGTTCAAAGAGACGCAGAAGGCCGTTGGATCCCTCCCTCGACATGCATCCAGGATAAGGCCTCAGTGGCTTTGGGCACTGGCTTTGAGGGGAAAGCTTGGCGTCAAGGACAGCGCGTGAGGAACAACCCTGAGCCACTGCCATTGACGCAATTTCAAAGCTGTTTTCAGAGACTGGTGTTGTTGAGGGTTCTTCATGTCTTGGAGGCTTCAATGTTTTGTGTGTTGTTTGCGCTCCGCTGGGATGTGCTTGGAGGCCCTGAACTGGTACGGGCCATCGGCAGAGCTTGGGCTTGCAGCTTTGACACGGCCCAGAGGAAAGTCAACCGGTATTCGCGTCCCTGGATCTGCGAGAGAGAGCTTTGTCCTTCTGGAACTTGGCAGGCTTGGCTAGTCAACTTGCCAGAATTGCTTTTCTTGAGCCAAAGATCCGTATTGCCGGACTGTGCGAGCCTTGAGCCAGGTCGAGACATTGCTGTCCAGAGACAGTGATGGTTATCCCAGTGGGCGTCGTACGAACGCACATCGGATCGATATGCGTCATTACATTAGCCAAGAATGAAAAGCAAACGGGCAAGTTCCTGCGCAACGTCAGACGAATGGCAAGGAAGACACTTGGTGGTGCTAATGTCCCGAGCACCTGCAGTAAGATGGTTTCATGTTTCTGATGGCGTCAAGAGCGCGCGGGAGTCAGTCAAGCTCAGGCGGAATCCTACCGGCAGAGGCAATGAGCTTCCTGGCTCCAGCCAAGCTTGTGGGAAGATGGAACAGGGTCTAGAATGAAGAATGATGTGAATGCTGGAGGGAGGGAAAGCATTGCGCGGCCTGCGTTGGTGCTGATCGGCGCTTGTCCCAGTGGCGCCGTGTTAGTTGGCGGTTTTGACAAATCGGGACGGGAGGACGGCTCGTTTGCTGGACGGTTTGATCGACGGACATTGCAGTTACCCAGATGTGGTGTGCACGTCCTGGCCGATATGAGAGAAGAAGTGACTGAGATGTCCAAGTATTCACACGTGGTTGGAGTTACAATGGTTGCATTCCTCGGTCAGCGGCCGAAGTGTTGACCGACGACGGGGTATCCATCAGGTAGTTAGTTGATGGTGGTGGTGGGCGGTTTGGGAACACTGAACGCTCGAGGCACCTTACTCAAGTCCCTCCTCAGGCGCACGTCGAGTGGAAGGTCCTGAGTGAGGCCTCTTTGGAATGAAAATAGAATTGGCTGGAGGGGAAGGCTCCTCAACCAATGCCGTGGCCTAGAGTAAGCGGTGAATTCGGGCTGAGATGCAGCATCGTCGCAGGGGATTGTGAAGCAGTGCCGAAGCCTGCCTGCGGCTGCTGTAAGATAAGCCCCTTCTTGGCGACAACGTGCCTCGTCATCATCAGCAGTGGAAGCGCAACATCCTTGAGATGTAATACTTGGCGGTAGACGACAGGCGCAGTAATTGACTCCCGCCGTCTGTCGTGTGCGAGAGACTTCACGAGAAGCGTGATGGTTTGCACTGCATTCCTGGGCAGTCGCTCTGCCGGTTCAGATATGTCACCTACCCAGGCTTAGGGATGAGAGGTGTAGATGGTTTGGGTGTAAGTGGTGCATTGATGGGCCAACAGCTCGGAAGATGTTGCGGGAAGGACATCAAGCCCAGCAACAGCAACACCGGGATCCTGATGGTGGTGCCGTCCGGTTTGTGGGCAGCAGCGTCCGTGTCTACATCAGAGCCGTACCTACCTTACCTTACCTTAAGGTATGGAAGTACCTCATGCAGGTGCAAGCCCGTGTATCCTACTCCAAGTCCTGTGCCTCATGCGATGTGTTCCTGCTCCTGCTCCCGCTCCTGCTGCTGTGAGTGAGGTGATGCTGGCGCAAGTAACTGCCCTGTGTTAACTCCCAGCGCGTCAACGGCGATGGCATCCACTGGCCGCCTTGGAGGTAACGACAAGGCCGCTTGTAGCTTGCCGTTAGTGGCCCGGAAGTGCGCTTATCACAGTGGCGGGAATGGCTGCTGCTGATCGGTACTCCGTCCACCAATGCCATGTTCCACGTTCCACATGTTCCGCTTCCTCTCGCTCGTCCAGACAGTCCCACAAGCCTCCAAGCCAAGAATTCATCATGGAATGCTTGCGTACGCTTCTATTTCCTACACCTTTCATTGCACTACCAACAAGCCAAGCTGTCCGATGTCTTCAAAACAAATGTTTCTGACCAAGGCTTACGGCAGCAGAGACCCCCAGACCGCCCGCAACGGCACCTTTTTACCTCCGGGAGGCTGAGTCTGAATGCCCAGCCCGCCAACTTCATTGGCTTCTTCACCTAGACTTTCGCTCGCTGGCATTGGCACTTTCCGCACTGGCATTGGCATCGCCAATTCAGCAAAGTACACAACCGCATATGCAGGGTATCGATGTCCATCACCATACGTTGTTTCGTTTCCAGTTTCTGTCTCTCTCTCTCTACTAAGCATCCCTTCTGCTTCCCTGCGCCCCTGCCCTACCCTATCCTACCACCACGCCCTCGCCGTGGTTCCTGGTCTTCATTTCGTTAATAGAGTTCAGACCACTTACCAGGTGCTAAGTAAGGACGCAGAAATCAGTCACTGCCCACGGCCCCCGAAGACGCCCCAGAAGCGTCTAGGAAAACGAGAGGTAGAAGCACCCTGCGAACCCGCTAGTCTCATCTGCGTAGAACATTGCCTTCTTCCCCTGGGATGCTCCCGGCCCGGACCCTTCGTCCCCCATGCCTCCACATCCCAAACGGCATCCCATCGTATGCTCATGTTTTTCCACATTGTCGACTGTTGTCTCCGCGGCGCATCGCAAATGAAAGATTCGGATGGTCCTGAGAGGATGAGTATTCCTCTGTCATGCTGATTGCTTTATGGCTGGGACTGTGTGAAGCTGTAGCGGCAAGTGGTGAGGCCTGGCCAAGCCCTGGATATTCGTAGGCGCATCCCATAGCGCCGGCTTGTCCCAGGGCCCTTTCCTCACTTTTAGCATCCGGGGCTTGTGAACCCTTCGCCCAATCACCTTTCCCCCGATTCTGTCTGACACGCTAGAAAGGGTAGCAGCCCAGATCCAACCTAAGACACTGCAAGGAGCCAAAATAACGACCAGGGGCACCACCACTGACCAACGTGCCTGGTTAGTCTCTCCGCCCATTTTTTAGGCTTCGTTGGCCCCGGGGACGTGTTGTACCGACCGGGTCCGTCGACGCGGGTCGCTATCTCCCCATGCCCATGACCAGTCACTTTTTCCTTGTGAGGCACACTGTAACGCTGCGATTACTCGACGCTGCTGTGTACAAACGGGCAGATCACCGTCGGACTGAGCCTATGACAGCTTCTCGGCTTTGTGGCTGAGTCTAGCTAAGTTATGCCGGCCTACGTATGCTGATCTCCAGCCTTCTCCGAGAGCTGCTGCTTGCTGCTGCCCTGGACAGTCGAAAGCTTACCGTACAAGCTTGCCCGCGGCTACTTCCAGCTAGCTTCCGGTCTACTCACCATTCACCAATTGCCAATCCGATAGAGCCTGGCGGTCCCAGCCCAGCCCAGCAAAGCTATCTTATGCGTGGGTTACAGGTGCTCCAGGGGTCATCCCCTGCGTGGCTTGACTGTCAGAGAAACAGAGAGAGTTGGCCCGCTGCCCGCACTCCCCCCAAGCCAAGATTCGAGTGTGAGGCGAATGGGGGGAGAGACAAGAAGAACTGGAGGGTAGCCAGGGACCGGGGCCCGACTCCCGGGGCGAGACACGAAGGCCACAAGAAAAGAGATGACTTTGTGCTAGTGTATCGAAGTCGATGCCCATCGCCCTCTATCTCTCTCTGTCTCTCCCCCCCCCAGCGCCAAGATTCCTGGGATGACGACGTGGGGAGCAACAAGCAGGTGCCATTAAACCCAAAATCCCACAGCAAAACGGTTGGCAGAAACCCAAGACAACGCGCCCAAAAGGCAAAGCCACGCGGTTGTAACCCGTACCGCTGCGTCCTCCTCCAGCTAGCCTGGCTAGCTACCCGACGCTTTGAACCTAGTACCGCACCGCACATCCTCCTCCTAACGTGCCACGGAGCTGGGCTGCCGGCGCTCACCCGACATTTCTTCATAAGAACCCGGAGCTCCCACCCTACTCTGACCCATATCCAATACAAGCTGCCGTGTTACTACAACGACCAGCCCGGAGCCTCCCTGCATATAAACCCACAAAGACGTACGCTATATTCCGGCCTGTCTTTTTGATTTAACCAGCCCCGGGTCCTTCATCAAACACCTCGAGCTCCTCACGACTAACACAATCATCAGTCAACTTCGAATCACTCAGACGAGCAAGACACCCGTCATCATGAAGGCCTTCACAGCATCCGCCCTGGCAGCGGCACTCTGTAAGCCCAACCAACCCCATGAATATTCTCCTCGGCGACTAACACACTCAGATGCGGCGTCGGCGTCCGCAGATCCCGTCCAGGCGTGCCCCAACGACGTCTGTTTCAAGGTTGCGGTCCCTCAGGCTGCCGCCAGTTCTGGCACCGGCAACCTGTACTTCCAGATGTCTGCCCCGACCAGCTACCAGTGGGTCGCCCTCGGCACCGGCTCGACCATGTCCAACTCCAACATGTTCATCATGTACACCGACGGCGCCGGCAACGTGACCATCAGCCCCCGTACCGCGCGCGGCCACAATATGCCCACCGTCTCCGACAACGGCGCGGCTCTCACGCTCCTCGGGGGCTCTGGCGTCTCGAACGGCAAGATGGTCGCCAACGTTCTTTGCACCAACTGCGCGTCCTGGAGCGGCGGCTCCATGTCCCTGAACTCGGCCAGCACCAACTGGATCGCGGCCTGGAAGTCCGGCAGCGCCATCAACTCGGCCAGCAACAGCCAGAGCATCCAGCAGCACGACGACCACTCGAGCTTCACCCTTGACCTCTCCTCGGCGACCGTTTCGTCCGACAGCAACCCGTTCACCGGGGCCTCGACTGGCGGCAATGGAAGTGGCAGCGGAAGCGGCGGCGGCGGCTCTACCAGCGGTGGCAGCGGCGTTGTATTTAACGGTGGTGGTGGCAAGTCCGCTATCCTCCTTGCTCACGGCGTTATAATGTCGATCGTCTTTATTGCCTTGTACCCTCTCGGAGCCATGCTCATGCCTTTGGTGGGCAAGTGGATGGCACACGCTGTCTGGCAGTCCGTCGCCTTCGCCCTGATGTGGGTTGGCTTCGGCACTGGTTATGCCTATGCCCGCGACAACGACTATGTGAGTTGCTTTCTCTTTTGTAAAACCCGGGAGACCCGTCCCTTCCCATCCCGCGGACGGGTCTCCCCCTCCCGATATCCCGTCGTTGTCGGGTCTCTTTCCATCCATCATCCCAGGACCGTAAGCTGATACGTGATACTCTCGTAGTTGTTCAACAACACCCACACACTCCTTGGTACTGCCGTTACCGCCCTGTTGGCCATCCAACCGTTCCTCGGATACGCTCATCACGCGTACTACAAGAAGTTTCAGGGCCGCGGCATCATCAGCCACGTCCACATCTGGTACGGCAGAGCTCTGATGATTCTCGGCATCATCAACGGCGGCCTCGGTCTTCAACTTGCCAACACGCCCAACCGATATGTCATTGCATACTCGGTCGTCGCTGCCATCTTGGGCGTCATGTGGCTCGGCGCCGGAGTCTGGGGCGAGATGCGCCGCACTCCTCGCATGAAGCAGGAGCACAGCCACGAGTCGTCCGAGTCGCAGCAGCGCATCCCTTACCGCCAAAAGAAATAGAGACCGGGCGACGTTGACCGGAACCCGAAGACAACAGACAATTCAGAGACGGAAATAGTGATTATCACTCTACTACATTTTGTTGTTTTATTATGGCTGTATTGAGATACGCTTGTATCTCATTAGATAATGCCTACTGAGGCCGGGATGGTACCGCACCTACGCAGCCTGCGGTTTTCTGGGTTTTGGGTAGCTTGGAGTTTGACGGCGTTAGGTAGCGAGCCAGTTCCCCAATGATGACGGGGGAGGCTTTGAATTCATGATCACTTGATCTCTTTCACTACACACGCTGACCAGTGATGCGTGACTGAATGCAAGCAACACACAACTTATAGCAAGACGTAGATGAAGCGCTAAACATGAGTTGACACGCGAAATCAGATGAAGAAGGTGGGATGATGACGACGAAAGTCGACGTTTGTGAGGTGTGAAGGTCCATGATGTAAGTGAGAAAGACGATGAAGGTGGTCTCGGCACACTAGCCGGATCGCATGGAGCTTAGACCGGCCAGACAGATCCAAACGTTGGAGTCGCGGGGGCGGCGGCTATGATGTCGGTGGACTGACGAAACCGTTTGCCAGCTTGCGAGGAAGCTGCCAGACCAAAGAAAGCGCGCCGTCAAGCGCTTGGTATTGCTGGGGATCTAGAACCCCAGCAGCTCTTTCTGCATGAATTGGCGGTGGGAATCGCATCACGTGACTGCAGTCCACCGCCCACCATTCTTGCTCCTCGTTTCCCCGAGCCGCGCCTCCACCGAGCGGGCGGGAAAGAAACCTGAGCGAGAGAAAAAGTTCCGGCCTGAGGCATCAACCCAAGGCCAACCACAGCGGTGATCACTGCGTCGTCCAACCGGCTGGCCGCTGGCTCGTTCACTCTCCAGCTTTTTACGTCCCGTCCGTACAAAACCCTCAACTACCTCTGCCGTCCTCACCCCCCATCCGCCCCCCGGTGTCGTTCTCCTCCCCCAATTGAGCCAGCCACACCCACATTCAAGATGCTCGTCCAATTGTCCAGAGCTACCGTGAGTCTTTGCCTCTGTCCCCCGTTGATGATGATGTTTTGCTGTAGCCCCAAGGAGGGGTGGTGTTGTGTCGCGGTCGCGCGGTCGGAAGGAAGTGGGAAGAGAAAAAACTGACGAACATTTACCAGCGCGCCGTCTCGGCTGTCACCCGGCTGGCGAGGCCCAGCGCCGTCCAGATGAGGGGATTCATCGCCCCTACGGTCTCGCGAAGAGGTTCGTAAATGCCTTTTCCAATTTTTCCCGTCCCTAGTCCTGTCGCAATTGCCCCGGAGAGATGCGGGACGATGGTGGTTCGTTGTCTGGTCGGATTGCCGATGCGGCCAAGGGAGACCAAAGCTCCGAAGCTGAGTGGTCCGCGAGTGACGATATCGGTCATCGATAATCAACCAACAACATCGAAACCTGTCACTGTCCCACATCGAACTCTATAACGAAGGACGCTGCCTTCAATGCACATCATCCTTCATCCCCGACCTCCCCGTCGTCGCTCTCGTCAACCACACATGCACCCCGCCTTTGTCGTCGTCGATCATGCCTCGCTAACCCCGATACAGCCGACTTCGTCCAGGAGCTCTACCTCAAGGAGCTCAAGGCCTACAAGCCCGCCGCCGTCAAGGAGTCCGATGCTCAGGGCCAGGTCCAGACCTTCTCCGTTCCCCAGACCCCCAAGTCCCCCGAGGAGACCGACCTCGCCGCCAGCCTGAAGGAGTACGAGAGCATGGCCGTCGAGGTTGAGGGCCAGGACGCCGCTGTCGCCGCCGGCGGTCAGCCCGTCCAGCACGACTGGCTCATGATCGAGGAGGACGAGGAGGAGCCTCACCACTAGAGACCTTGTCGTTTAAACGAATAAAACCAACCATCGATCCGATATGCAAGGGGACTATCAAACTTTTTCTTACGTCCACCCCCACGATAAAATTTATACGTCAACCGACCCGAAAGACTTTCCTCGTCTTCTTTTTTATCTATCCTCCCCCGATGAACAAGAAAAAGTGCTTTTCTCTGCGACTCGACGAAGGCTTGGATTGTCTTTCACCTGCCGCTTGCCGACGGACCGATGGAACGGGGAAGAGCGTTGCTATGTTTTGAAACGAGAGAAGGAGAGTGAGACAACGTTAGGAGACAGAAGAGGAGAGGGGGGGTGAAAACGAGAGGAAGGTGCTCTGGGAGGTGGTAATCCCGTGTATATTGTCCAACTGAAACCTCGCTGGCTAGGAAATGCTATCAGCATACACTCATTTGGTCTTCCCACTCTGTAGATGGTGACGCCGGTATTATTTTGCGCTATCTCCCCAACCTTTTCCCCCTGATATCTTTGCACTGTCAAGGTTGGCTGTCACACCTGCCTCAAGGCCACCTCGATCTACGACTCAAGCCAAACATCGAAACACCGAAGGGACATGTGGACCCGGAATCTTCCGGAACATCGTAGACAAGACAACCAACAAACATTACCAGCTGGAACACCATGGTGCAAATCCAAACAATCGGGGCACACACAACGGCCCTCGAATATGTGCATGATGAGATGTCTGTCGAAGAGTCATTCTGAAGTGTGTCGTCAATGCGAGCCCATCCAGCGATGAGAAACAACAAACACCGCCGGCGCCATCTATCGCTTTACGGATCCACAATGGACATTTTGTTTACTTTTATGCATTGTTAGTTGACCTGCATCATTTCCCGAATTCCTGCGCTATGATCTGGCCCTCGTCTTGCAAAACCATCAAATAATCATTGGGGAGGCCGGGGGCATCAGCCTCACGTACTTTCAACGCAGTGGAGAGCCGACGTTGGAATACAAGTAGCGGTCAGTCCCAGGGACTTGGATCAACACCGTCAGCTCGCTCTGCTGCACTGCAGTGAGCAGCACAGATACACATCATCCACCTACCTGTGGCGTTCTCCCAGCCTGGTACACAAGCCGATGGCAAAGTAAAGTAAGAGGGAACCGATTTCTTCTGTCTTTTAAGCTAATTAAGTCTATTACAGACAGACGGTGCTTTGTGTTGGGCCTCCTCCTCCCCCCGTTTCCAAAACCTCCCTCTCTCTCCATCCCTCTCTCTCTCTTTCTCTCTGTCATCTTCCTCTGTTTCTTTGTGAGAGATAGTGTCTGTTGCACAACTCTCTCAATCAAGTCTTCTCGGAGTTAAGGCAGCAAAAGAACGCAGACTTCCCGAGTGGGATACGCAGAGCCAAAGTAGGTTTTGACTCCCAGGTTTCTTCTTTCCTCCCCCTTCCCCCCTCCGCGATCAATAACCCCCAGCTGCCATAAGAGGAAATCACCTCATTGAAATTTTTGTTGATTCTCCTCTGTCGGAAAAAGCTCTGGAATAAACCTCAAGGCATGCATGCATGAAAGAGAGCAAGACGTCATAGAATGCAATTCAGAAACATTGAAAACGAAGAGGGAAATAAAAAGTTCACCAATGTTTGAGAAACTGCCCGAGGTATCCAGAGTCTCAAGAAGCATAGTGTGTATAGGCGCTTCAATCAGCTTGGAAAGCAGCATTCTGGAGGCCGATCCAGGTTCTCCTCCCCCACCCCTCCGATATTCATCGCTCTGCCCAAAACGCCATGTACCGAATACACCCTTAATTATCACATGCAAAGTTGACCGCCCTTATGCACTGAATCCATGAATGTTCGTTTTTGACTTCGTGATGTGTGTGTGCCCGCGCGCGCGCATTTGATTGCAAAGGCATTTGATTGCAAAGGAAACAGGCTGTGTGATGAACTTTTTCTTGTCCTCAAAATAGAACCAAAAAAGATGGAATGGCTGACCAAACGAGACACCTTTAAACGTCAAAGTGGCCGCCTCCAACCATTTGCTCGTCGTTGGTGGTTGTCCGCACAATGCCGCTCATCCGGTTGCCTCTTTGGTTCATATCTTCCAGGTCGTCCCAGTCGTCATCCTGGTGGTGTGAATCGCGCATCTCTTCGTCGTCATATCGGTTCTTATCGCGCATGTGATCGTCAAGAGCGCTCTCGTCAACAAAGGTGAAACCTTGAAAGTTGGCCTGCACAGATGGCGAGAGGGGTGTGGAGGTGGCAAAGCCCCTTGAAAGGGCTGCTGCCCGTTCATTCAGAGAGCCATTGTTGTCCAGCGCGTTGGTGAATTCAGGGTCGAAGTAGGACACATCAGTAGCAGAGGTCAATTTCGGCTTGAATGGCGGGGTGATGAGCTTCTTGGCCAGGAGGTCCCAGTCAATATCGCCGAAGAATGGGTGGCGCTTCAATTCTTCAGCATCATCGGTGGCACCCAGGCGGTGCTTAGGATTCCTGTTGAGCAGCCCCTTGACGAAGTTGCGACCCTCCTGCGACAGAGTGTCCCTGGGGAAGCGGACCTTGCCGAAGGCGATGTTCTTATACATCTGCTGGGTATCCTCCGCGTAGAAGGGACTCCATCCACAGCACATCTCGAAAACAAGGACACCCAGAGACCAAAAGTCGACCATCTTAGTGTATCCTGACTCGTCGAGAAGCACTTCAGGGGCGAGGTACTCCGTCGTGCCGCAAAATGTGTTGGTGGTGTCATTCTTGGTCAGGTTCGCCTTGGACAGGCCGAAATCACACAGTGCAATGTGGCCATTGGCGTCCAAGAGAATGTTCTCCGGCTTCAAGTCTCGGTAGACGATGTCGTTGTTGTGCAAGTGCTGGATGGCCAAGATAAGCTCTGCGATATAGAACTTGGCTCTTCGCTCATCGAACCTGCCCTCCTTTTGCAAGTGCCAGAACAGCTCTCCTCCGGACATGTAGTCGGTCACCAGGTAGAGATCGGATGGTGTTTGGAAGGAGAATTTCAGACCCACGATGAAAGGTGAGTCTGACATGGCCGTCCGGACTAAAATGTTCCGTTCGCCGACGGTATGGGCCACTTCCTTCTTCTGGACGATAACCTTCTTGGACAAGACCTTCATGGCGTAAATCCGTTCGGTATCCTTCTTGCGGACTTGGTAGACTTGTCCAAAAGTTCCCTTTCCGATAAGCTTGAGAATTTGGAAGTCCTCGGGTCCAAAATGCTTCCTCTCTGTGCGGTGGTAGATGGCTTCGACATAGATCTCACCGGTCGGGGCGTTCTCAGCCATCGTGTCGGCGTGTCCCTTAAGCGCGTACCAGCCACGAACCGGGTTGTTAGAGTCCCTGTTCGCCTGGAAGTCGACGTGGCCCAGGAATTCCTCGCCGTTCGCGCTGTGGTCATAGACCGAAATGTCCACCAACATGTTGGAGTCGACAACGTCACTAGCCTGGATTAGTCTTGGGATCATAGTAGGAATGTGGTGCCAACTTACAACTCTGCTTCGGCGTCCCACTTGGGGCTAGTGAAGAAAAGCCGAGACTTGTTGCGGAACGTGTTGTAGTCGGAGATGCTGGTGTTGCTGCTTTGTCGGCTACGCATGGGAATGGACATGGCCGGCCGTCCAGAGTCGCTTCCTTGCCTCTGGATCGGAATGCCTCCCATGGACGGCGGCGGCAGGTTCACATGCTCCTCCTCCTCCTCGACTGAACGCGGACCTCCTGAGATGAGCTCGCTTCTCTGGAAAACAGCGACAACGTAGGGGTCTCTGGCGCGCCTCAAACCCTTCGCCTCAACGATCTTGATCGTGAGCTTTCCCCTCGCCGCAGGCACCTGAGCACCGGTCGAACCTCTGGGCGTTTGTGTGCCACTGGGAGGGACCGTCTCGTTACTGCTTCTTTTAGAGCCCGACCGCTCCTCAGAAGGCTGAGCAGCTGAAAGAGCCCGAGTGGGGGTTGGTGGTCCGCTCTTTATACCCGCGACTTGTGTTAGCTTCTTGAGCTGATCAAGTGAGGAAGAGTTGTCAAGGAAAGAGGTTTCCTGCGCTGAACCGATCTGGGAATGTGTGGGAGACATTGGTGTGATGGGTTTTGGGAGACTGGGGTTGGATATGTGATGAGCATGCACTACTGATGTAGTGACCATGCTTGAGGGTTGCGACATGAGGGTGAGACTGCGGCACTTGGTCGTCGGGAAGTCTGATGAGTGTTTTTGGAGCAACGGTCGCGCAGATGAGGATGCAGCGGACCGTCCGTCCCCGTACCACAATGACAGACTTCTCGTGGGACGTCCCATGGACGACCTTCGTGATATCGGCGGAGTCGGGTACTGATGAGTTCCCGCCAGTGCCTGTGCCATGGATGCAGTGTGTTGTGACGGAGCTCGCGGCGCGGGACGGGGGAGTGATGATGACGGGGATATTTGTTCAGAATCGCCACAGGGCACAGCAACCACTGAGCTGACCTGAGAGGCCGTCCCTTCCTTCTCGACTTGTTCGGTTGAGGGACCGGAAAGAGACTGCCCTCGCATAGAATCCGACGCGACAGGGGCAGATACAGAATTGTGAATAGAATCTGTACGAACCTGGCCGAAGTAGCTCATGATGCCCGGCAAGCGTTTGTCATGGAGGTCGGGCTGAGGAGTCGCCACACCGGAGCGGGGCGTGTCAAAGCCGATTTGATCCGCTCCATCATCGTCAGCCGGAGCGGCAGCCCTATTTCGGTGGTCAACAGTGAGGTTCATCATCGTTGGCGTTGCTATGAGCGCAAAAGTATGAAATTTGCGTTGCGGATATAACACAACAGAGACGAGACGAGCACGCTGGGTAACGGAGCGAAAAGCGGAGGCAAATTTGGAGGACGGAGCTAGCTCATGACGGCTGCCAAGCCCATGTCCGGTCTAGTAAGGACAAGGAAATGGGTGCTCGGAAGTAATGGTAACGAAGCGGAGAAAAGAGGTGTTTTTTTTGGACATGTATTGCCTATGACGGAAAAGGACGGGGATTTTTTTTCGACTTCTTCGGCGCGGATGGCCGCAAGATTGCCGTCGCAATAGCTAGCAGGGTAGTGCGATTTGAGGGGGATGATGCAAAGGACCAAACAAAAGTCGTCGAATAGGAAAATAGGCAATGTGGACTTTCGTTCCGAGAACGCCCCGTGTCGCCTTGACTTGACGGTCTTTGATCACTAGTCAAAGCCTTGCTCCGGGGGTCTTGGTGAAGACGATGGCGGGGCAATGTGCTGGGCACTCGCGGACGTGGAGGGGGGAAGAGGGGGAAAAGACGGATGAGGGGGACGTAGAGGGGCAGAGAGGTTGGAGGATAGAAGGAGCCGGATGCTGACTGGCGAACGAAGGCAAATTGGTACCACTACAAAGCTGCTACTGAGACCAATGTCGCGTCTGCCGTTGCCGCTGCCGCTGGGCATTGGGCGAGTCAGGCCTCAACTATGATAAGCCTCTTGCAGCACTGGCACTGGCACTGGCTCTGGCACTGGCTCAGTGGCTCTTGCAAAAGCGGCCCCGTCTCGGCTCCTCTATTTGCAATTCTTAGTCTTGTCGCCGCACTGGCGGCCGAACCAAGGGGTTCAGGTGGGCGTGGCGGCATGGGGTAAAGGTACGATCGCACCGCAGCGCACCGCAGCGCACCGCAGCGCACCGCAGGGCAGTTAAAGGTTGGTGAGGTAAGTGGTAGGCCGCATGCTATGTAGGTAAGCAGGGGAAGGGATGGGACGAGGGGTAATGCGGTGATTTGCATGTGCAAGAGACTGTATTTGGTCGTGAGGGGGACCTGGACCTGGAAGCGTCGTATATCACACGCGACATGGCCCTCGCAGGAGAGCCAGCTGCAGACTACGGCGCCCCCAAGCCGTCAGGTAAGATTGTCCGGCGCCATCAATCAGAACGGGCGCGGGGAGGGCTATGAACAGGCAAACCAGAAGGCGGGCTTGGACTAGGTACCCTACTTAGGTAGCTTGAGGAGGAGCCGTGGCGGTAGGAGCAACACCAAGAGACGCAAATGCAGAATCAGACTCCAGCAAAGACGTGAATGCGCCTGCTGGTCCTGGTCTCGCAGATTTGCTTGCAGCCTCGGACGATTGTCCGGGATCGTCTGCGGTAGGCTGAAAGGGCCGTTGACGGCAGTCTGATGCCACCGGCACTAGCCAGATAGGGGAACTCCAGTCCTTCCCAAGCTCCAGGTGCGGGAACAAGCAATGGAGGTAGCAGTGGGTGGTGCATGTCCCAGAAAGCTCCTCGTTCGCCATTCACCCCTCCATCGCCACGCTTTTGGGTAGCATGTGTGTGCCGCGAAGACAAGCCGCAAGGAGGGGACAGCCTTTGAGATGGGAGGCTTAATATCAAGGGTCCAGTTCCAGGCCCAAGACCGACTCCGGCTTCAGACCAGGCACCGCAGCCGCGCTGTCATAAGAGAGCTCTTGGGAACGCCCTCATGACACGGACTACGGCGGTTGCCAGACAATGCAGAATTGCAGAGACGAAGACGTCTGCCTGCCTCCATGAAGAGACCCATCTCATGTTGGATGCCACTTCCCCAGCTGGAGAGCAGTTACACAAACATGGCAGGGGAGGGGAGCCAATTAGGAAACGAAGGGCATGGCCGGTATCAAGCGAATGGAGGACGAAGAGCGTCACAACTCAGACTCGGACCGGCCTGAGGGAGGCGAACTAGCATCCTAGCATTGACTAAGCCAGCTTCAAAGGCAGGCAAGGCCACTGGGCCGGTGAATAATGTTTCTCAGAACAGAACCGAGAGGCTGAAAGGGTTTTTTCTTCTTCTCTCTGTGGTGAAAGACGAGGATTGCTGTGCAGCACGGCCGCAGCAAGGAGGGCCGAGGACTTTGATGGACATAGGCCATGGCAGATGCGAAAAGTAGAGCGCGGGGACGACAGACGGTATCGGAATCCACATGGATCGGTGTGTAAGGAAAAGCAGGGCAAGGCAAGGCGAGGCGAAAAGTAAGAACGGAATGGAAAAGTGCACTCACTTGGGGGTTGAGCCTGACATCATCATTGCCTGGGTTGCCCGCTTCAACAAGTCGAAGCCACCAGTGCTCGTGTTTGCATGTGCGCCCTCGGAGCCAGACATGGTGGGCTGCTAGTTTGCTGCTGCTGGCTGTCGGGGAGTCCTGTGATGGTGGTGAAAGCGTAGGAGGAAGGCCTAGTCGAGGCAGAGGCCCAGATCCGTGGTGGGCGTCAAAACAGGCCAAGATATCGCAGCGTTGTCGGATCAATTGGTCGATGAAGAAGTTGCGCGGCAGTCGTGTATGGGTGGTGACTGTCGCGCAAATCGGCGGCGGTAGCAGAGACGGTGTTCGGTGGTTGAGAGTGAGAAGGAAGGCGACAGGTTCGGCGGTGGTGCGTGGTGCGTGGGTGTTGTGATTTTTTGGAGTTGGAATTGGAGACTTTTTTTTTCTCCTTCCCGAACAGCCAGGAGGGGTGAGAAGTCAGGAAGTGGGATGGAGTGGAAGTCGGCGACCGCCCACTGCCTGACGACGGTGAGGAGGGTGTTGACTGTGTGCGTCCCTGTCGTGGGTGGTGTGTGCGTGGGAGTGGATGCAGGTGGGTGGAGGGAAGAGGGGAAACCGCGAGTGAGTCCAGGTGAGGCCTGTCGTAGCCACCTCACCTCAGTCTCCTGTCTTGCGCTGTTGCTTGTTGGCTGCTCCGGACTGGCTGGCCAGTGCTAGGGACAGTGGTGCTGGGTGGCTTGCGGTGTAGGTACTTGAGACGGAAGGCAGGTATTTTGACAGAGCCCAGATGCCTTGGCAAGGTCTAGGCGAATGGGAGAGGCGAGGTGTGAGGTGCTGAACAGAATACTGGAGTCACTGATGTGGTGGTGGACTGGTGACTGTATTCCGTAAGGTAAAGTCAGGTAAGGCAGAGCTGGCTGGCAGGTCGTGTGGGAGTGGGGCGAAGGCGACAGCGCAACGCGGTAGAAGGCAATGGACTTGGCCCAAGGCCCGAATATGCCAGGGAGTCCGCGATGCGACCGTCCAGTGAGAATGCAGCTGCCCCGGTGGGCGGATCGTGAAGTGGCACCGCGGAGGAGGGTTCGTGTGGTTCGTACGGAGGGGACCCGATGTTGTTTACCTTTAGGTATGTACTAAGGTAGGTTGGGGACCTGAAAGAGTCGGCTTCGCAGCCCGAGGATGGTTGGATGTAAGTGTTTGATGGCAAAATGTGATGCCTGGCGGCGATATGAGATGGCTCCTGCCGTCAGGTCGTTGCCTGGTGTGGTTGATGTTGGGGCGAAGAGGTTTAAGAAGGAAAGCGGCCAGGGGATGGATATTACTACCGTACCTCCGTACCTTTTTCCCAAGGAAATAGAAGGCGAGGTAGTAAGGTATCCAGGCGTCCAATTCTCACCCAAGGTGACCAAGCCTCAAGTTGACGATGCCATGTGTGAGTCCAACCCAAAAAAAAAAGCCTGAATTGACATGGAAAGAGCGGCCGGCGGCCAAAGATATGGAACTCCACAATTGGGTTGCCTTTCCTTCCACTTCCAGCACGCTGCACTCTACACCAGCGGAGCCGCCCTGTGCGCCAGATGCCTTTAGCCCTGTCCAGTGCCGTCAGCCCGGCATGCCTTGCTCAGCACTCCGAGCTCGACGGCAAGACGGGAAGGGGGGAGGGGGAGTAGGTACCTGCCCGCCTGCCTACCTACGTACCTTGCCTTTCTTTGCATCCTCCTTCCATCTCAACAGCCTCAACAGCCTGCCCGGACTGCATTCCACAAATCAACGGCAAGTCGATGGTCAGGTCTGGGCTGCTCTGGCCTTTTTCCACGTACCTGCCTTTCCTTACCTAAACGTATCTATCTTCAGGGAAGCGTTATCGATATGCGGCTTCCATTTTGATAACTGCATCCCATGCTGTTGCTAATTGCAATCGTCGCCACACTTGATTTTGTCTGCCCGCTTCTCATCCCGCTTCAACCCGCATCAGTCAAATCCCCCGTTTGTTGCTCTTTTCCGCCTCCTCTTCTCTTCGGTTGCGTCCCCCGCCTTTCGTCCCCTCTTGTCGAGCATAACGCAGCAGTAGTAGCTCATGCCCACCCGCGCAGCCATGACACACGGTCGCGTATCCAGATGCGTCTAAGGTAACCCGTCAAAATAACTCTTGCCTCCTTTTCGACCTCTCGCAAGAGGTGCCTTCGCCAAGCCAAGGTATCTCGTGTCCCAAGCCAAGTCAGTCACTCAGTCGAAATGTTCCAGGTCTGGTCTTCTGCGGCGTCCCAGTTCGGCTAGGCTTGCTTCATTTCTGAGTCCTAATGTTCCAGATGACTTTCTAGAACGGACCGAACACGCCGTCGAAGGAACGAATTTCCACCGCAGCCCTGTTTGAGCGAGCTTTAAGCCGCAAGCGACTGGCCAAGATCCCACGTACAGCTCCGAGCTGAAAGGGTCTTCGCCATTGTTTTCTATTCAACTTGTACCACATCAAAAAAGGCCTGGGAAAATTATCGATGATAATATTCCAGTTACCTGGTCGTGTGGGGGCCATGCCACGGCTCCCCTCCGAAACCGCCGACTGATAGGATCCTCTCGGTATACCGACCCCGCCAGCGGGACATTCCTTTCCAAGGGTATCCGTCCGTCGACATGGGCGAAAACCGCGGGGGTGGGTTGACGGTCGATTCGGTTGACAAGGTGGATGAGTCAAGCCGACAACCAAAATGAGAAACCAACATCAACTTGGAACGAGGCATTGGCTGCCACCAACAGGATTCCTTACATTTCTGGATTCGAGACACCTTAGGCCATTGCTTTTCTCACCCTCGCCTGCAGCAAATGATTGCCTTTGCCGAGCCAAGATGCGGTTCTGCAATCTCTTCGCCGGCCTGTCCACCCGTCCGCCCCCAAGTCTTTTTTACAGCTGCCTTCGTTCAGTCCATCCCCTGGGTTCTGGCTTAGAATACGCCGCAAATCATGCTCAGAATCTGGGATGTCTCGGGACGGCCCCCGCCAATTATTCTTAACCCCTGCTTTTACTGCCTCCATCAACGCAAAAATCGACATCAGCCAGCAACATCCAGGCGAGTACGAGCTGCACCCGCACTCAGCTCTCCGACTATCAGACACCATTGGCCGTGTTCCCGCTCTTAGTTCTCGCCTTTCTAAATTCGGTATGATTTACCCCCCTTTCTCATGGTAACGAGCTTGCTTCTGGAAAAAAGAGCGCGCCCCGGCGATATTGGCTACATAGTCTACCCTATCAACTTTCAAGTTCCGGGGTTCACGTTCTTACTCGGCCGACTGGCATGCCTGCGATACCACTCAACGACTTTTACAGGTTACCGGTTGACCGGCTTCGCCATATCACGGCCTGCAGCTGAGGTGAGAAAACGATTCCCAAGCTGACTATCTCGTCTTGCCCCAAGGAGACGAGGTTCAGGTCAGATCAGGATACACGAAGAGTGCAGCCCCAATGAATGTGGCATAGCAACTCAGCACTTGCAAATACAACGGATGCACACCAGTCCGGGAACAAGCGCTTACGTCCTGCTGATTCTGTGCCTCTTTCCCCCGTACTTGTCCGGCTTTACACGGACACAACAACATCTAGCGGTATGGCTGAGCAGCAGCTTGTAACCCCGCAAGGTCGTGCAACGTGCTTTGATTAGATACCCCAAATTGCAACTCTGCGGCAGTCTCTGCACCGATCTCTCTGCGGGCTGCTATTTAACAGAGGTACCATAGTATCCGTACCGATACAACGACTGCAACCCCGTGCTTACCTGGGAGGCCCTGCGAACCGCAGCTTGACGTCGCATACCAAGATGCCCGCGCCATTATTCAGAGACGTTGCCAGCTTACAAGTCCGCCGTTTCCCCAACGCACGGTAAATGACAATAGCCAGCAAGTAATGAGCGACAATCCTCCCCCGCCGTTCATCTGCTGTGGAGCAGCCGTCCCGCCGCTACGTAAATGGTGGAATCCACTACGTCAATCGCTCTCTCCACGTTCCTCGTCCTCCCACCCAACACGGGGGCCTCCCAACTCTGTCCCCATCCGATCCGACGTAGCCCAGCGTTCGAGACATGGCGGTTTTGCGTCAACGAGTCATTAGGCTCAACGCGCACACCACGAATATTGCCAACGTAGCAAGCTACAAGAAACATGGAAACTGAACTGGACCAAAGTCATCAATCACCAATCGCGACGCGCCCACGCAGCGTCGGGTTAACTTCATGTTAACGTCCAATGACGACCGACATCTCCAAGGCATGAAGGTTTTGGTCTCCCCGAGGCATATGGTTGACATGTTCCCAACAAGACCGCTCAATGCAGCAATTCTGCAGTGAGTCACTGATACCTATTGGTCAATGCCAGGTACAACTGCACGAACCGCAGCTCCCCTTGTGCTACTGTACAGTTTCTGTACAGCTCCTGTACACCTAGAGTTTCTGCTGTCAACCACACCTCGCTGCGCGAGAGTGCGCGTCTCTCGTCAATGTTTCGCAACCCCAACCCCGAGCAATCCTCGTCCGAAGAATCCTCGACCCGACCCGCCGGATCTGCAACTCTCCAATCCCGCGCTGCCTCCTTTGACAAGAAGAAGGTTACTGTCCAATCCTCGAACCGAGTTCCTCTCAGCTTCCACCCCTACCCTCCCCCTCCTCGGATACCACATACCGAAGAACCTTCGTTTGTTCTCGTACGACCCTTCGTGCGTCTCGAGCTCCCCCTCTCTCACATGAACAAGAATGACTGGATCTCAAGCGGGGGTGAACACTTTGATGGGGAACAAGTGTGAAAAAGCTTCATGCCCATAACGCAAGGTTCAAACATGGCACTGCAAGACTTTCCGTTGGACTTTAGGGAAAATGGCAAGCTCGTTAGCTTGCTTGTGAAGCCATGCACCTAGACGCAATACCGGCATCGACCCGTCCGCATTCTGCCGATGAGGGGTAGCTCCATTGCCATGTGTATCCCTCGAACGCGATATGGACGAACCTGCCAGAAAGGGATATCTTGGCATCCAGCGACGAATCCCGAGCTCGGTCCTGCCTCGGGTCTGCAGAAGATGAACATGCCGACTCGGTGGTTTGACAGGTCAGTCTAGGATGTACCCGCGGCTGTATCTACTAGGTCGCATTCAGCAATGTTCCATTCGTTACTTGTGAATCACCCCAGCGGTGTCTTGTTAAAATAGTTGGAGTTGGTGAATCCAAGTCTTTGGCTGTAGTGCAGTCGAGTATTGCAAGTCCGCTGAGAGTTAATCATGCTGTTCAATATGTTTCATCAACCGAACGTTCTACTTCTTATCGACACAAATTCATTCACGGGCTACCTTACATCAGCTCCTGCTGATTGCCATCCTAAAAGTGTTGGCTTTTGGCGTCGTGGGTACAGGTAGAAGTTCCGGGGACTCATATTAGAAGCCGTGAAATGAGGAAAAAGCCGCCTACGAAGACAGAACTAATAGATGACAACTGACACTATGCAAAAACAACTACTAAGGTCTCCGAAGCTCGATTCCCCACACAAATGTCTGCTCGGCTGTTGTCAGTCATTCGATTTCAATAATCTCGATACTAACGGATCGAATTGGACTTGGATGAAAGGCACCCAACACAACACTACTGCGTGACTCGAGAGACTAAACCGCCGTACGACTTCACTCTATGGTAGGAAACCTTGGAAGAGGACGACTTCTTTTCGAAGCCTGAGGAGATATTCTCGTTTCGGGCCCTTTGTTTGGAAGCCTGCCCTTCGTGAAACCCTCAATGAGATCCTCGTCTGGGCATGAAAGAGGTGTACGGTGTAGTGATACTATCAGTCTTCCATAAGAGACAAGTACTTTGTTCTGAGCCGAAGATGTGGTGATTAATCGCAAGGTCTTTGGTTGGGCTCTGTGGATTGCAATTGGGGAAGTACTGGTGAATGTTCAACAGCGGACGACTGAAGTTGGGCCCTTCCACCTCTTGTCCATCCCAACTTCCGCATCTAGTCCGATACCTTACTGGATATCAACATCTTTCCACCTGAAGATGAGGACCCTTCATACCAGCTGACAAGGTTTCCAGTGAATCAGTCGAACTGACCATACATTGCTGGTCACCAAAGGTTGTGATGGCCATCTACAACCTCACTACCTTGATGCCACTGAAAAAGCAAAAAAAATCCTTTACGGAGCCCAGCATCATATCTACTTAATGGCTAGTTGTCAACCCAGGAACAGAGAAATCAGGATCTGATTTCTCCCCCCATACATATCCATACCCAACTTACACACATCGCAGCTAAAAGTTCAGGCACATTCTCAAACTCTCCTCCAAACAAACGAACAACGCATACCCAACCACATATACAACACCTACTACAATGTCTCCTTCAATCATCAAAAATAACAAGGCCGCCGGCCAAGATCTCCTGGCAAAGAAGTCGGACAACGGCTCTGCCAAGCCGGGCGACGAGATCGTCGTCCGTACAACCCCCAAGATCATCTTCCGGAAGCCGGACTTCAAGAGACACCCAGGTACGCTCAGCATCAGAAACCCTCCCCCTTTCGAAAGCCAGACTGATGCTAACGGCGAAACAGACGCAGAGGCCAAGCGTAACATCGCTGGGAGCACCTCTCAATACATCAAGGCCCTCGAGGCTGAGCCTCTCATGATCACCCCTCCCAGCTCCGAACACTCTGACTCTGAGTTGTCGAATACCAAGCTAGAGGACGAGACCAAGGCTCTTACTCTTCCCGGCTCTGACCTGTCTGACTCTGAGCTGTCAATCGCCGAGCTCCGCTCACAATACCACGAGGCCCTTACGGTTTCCTCTTCTCGTGACAAGGCCAAGCGTATCATCGCTGAGAGCCGCTCCCGGTACCTCGAGGCTCTCGAGGCTGAGGCTCAGATGTTCACGCTTCCCACCAAGCTGGAGGACGAGACCACGGCCACCTCTGTCTCTGAGGATGTCAAGCTCCTCATTAACCCCAAGATCATCCTCCACACGGCAACCTTCCGCTGGAAGAAGGTCGGCAATAACAGCTACGAGAAGGTCAACCGGGTCCAGAAGCCCAAGACCAAGCCCCGCATCATCGTTGTTCGCCGCAACTGATCCGATCTACCGTTAATGGGCCTTCAAGAAGGCCGCGGCCCCACAGGCGGATGATTGGGTTAGCATGGAGTTATCTACACTGTTCGATTTACTCTCGGATTAGCGTTTGTCTCGGCGCTGGTCGGAATTAATGGAGGCGTAGGAAGGGTATTTGAGATACCCACGGCGTTGCTGGCCATACCGGAGGTTTCTTTTGGACATTACTTATAAGCACGCCCGTTGGAGTAAAGGGGCGTTTAGAATAGCAGTCTGTCTTTATAGTTCAACTATTTCTCTCCCTCCATCACGTTTGACTGTGGACGTCGTCAAGTCCACCAGTAGTCTGAACGGGTTGTGGGTCGAAGTCAACCACATATATGGAAATCAAAGACGTTCCTTTATTTTCGAATCGAAGTGACTTGCTCTCTGTGTGTCTGTTACAGAATCTGTGCCCTGCGCTCTCCAAGAATCTGGTCGATTTTCCTCTCAAACTCTGGTGAAGATGTCTTGGGGTTGTTCCGCACATCAGGCGTCTTCCTGGGGAGCAACGGATCCGGGAAGTGCTCTGCCATAACAAGTCAGCATCATCCAGTCGTGAGCGCCAAGCGCACACTATCATGTCTCCTGCTTTGAGTCAGCGCCCAGAAGGAAGGCGACTACTCACTGGGATCGAAGCGCTGGTCGACGAGCTTCGACTTGACGGTCTCGCACTCATCCCTGAACTTCTTGTTGTTCCAGTTGGCGGCCTTCTCGTCCCCAGCGCTGCCTCCCGTCTCTGGCCCGGGGGTCTGGATCGTGGATGTGGCTGCCATGTCCCTTGTTGTCTAGATGGTACCCCGATGGATCGGAATCCTTCCTTGCAACCATCCATCAGGCTATTGCCAACACATGAATACAACGAGCTCAAATGGGTTGCTTACTTTACTGTCCTCGCTCACTCACTGCCAAATTCGGCGATCGTCCTGCGCCAAGACAAATATGCCCAGACCTGGTTGTTTCTGAGGTCTTCGGGAGCTTCAAGAGACAAAACGAAGAAATGCACAATTGTCTAGAGAGAGAAGCCGTCAAACAAGAACCGATAACTATATCACACCTTCCAGATTCGTGTCGGGGTATATGAGTCTCCGCCCTGCTTATGCAGTACAGGGTCAGCTTGCCAAAGACATTGGGAGTGAGTGGAATGGGGGAAACGTTGTTCTCATCACACACAGACACACAGCCAGACACGGGCCCGGGCAACCCCACCATTCCAGGGTGTTTCCAAGATCCGATGCAGCGCCTGCTGACGCCAACCCTTGCAACTGCCCCTCCACACAGTTCTCTGGAGAAGGAACTTGGGCGGTACTTCCTACCAAGCGAAACCAGCTGTGCGGATACAGGTTTCTCTTGGGTCCATCTCCGCGGTCAAGTTTACCCAAAGAAAAAAAAAAGACGACTCCGTTCAAGGAGCCGCCCAGCCAAGGGGAGCCCGTCAACTTCATCCCACCTTTTTCGCGTCGGACCCTACATCAAACGTCACACAACTTGACGTCGTTCCTCTCATCCACCTTCGACCTCGAGGATATACCAATGCTGCCACATTAGTTGTTATACCGTTTGCCTTCTCACGGTTCACCCAAGCTTCTTTCCTGTCCCTGACCACCTTGCAAGCCTCCTCTCTTCCAAGGCGGCTGGTGACATTTCGACGGCACCTCACATATATAAGGCACCAACGTACGAACCGCCAGGATGGTCAAGAAGGGCGCCGCTTCCAACGCATGGGACGATGACTGGGAGACCCAAGCCGACAGGCTCGACGACCAGCCGCAGCAGTCTGCGCCGCAGGTCCCGCTGAGCAAGGCAGAGCGCCTGGCTCAGCACGCCGAGTCGAATCGCAAGCTGTGGGAAGAAGCGTACGTCTATCCAGGCCATATTTTATCTCCATCCCAGGCCAATGCACGAATCTCTTGCGCTTCCACACCCCCAATGCCTGCGGGACAACTGGCTAACCCTCCTTACCACCCAATAGCGACTCTCCAGCGCCTCTACACTTCATCGACTCTCAGCCTTCCGTCCCTCTGGCTACTGGCTTTAAGCCCCAGGTCAAGGTTCTCAGCCGTAAGCCGGCACCGCAAATGATCGCGCGGCGCGACCCCGTAACCGGCCTCTCTCAGCTCTCCCTTGCCGACGACGAAGACGACAAGGCAGCCGAGAAGAAGCCACAGCTCTCGCCGGAAGAAATTAGGGCGAAGCAACAGCGCGAACTCGAGGAGAAGCAGCGCCGATACGAGGAGGCCCGCGCAAAGATCTTTGGAGAATCGAACCCTTCCTCTGGCGCCTCAAGCCCAGGGACCGTCACGCCGCCTAGAGGGCCAGGCGATGGTAGCAGAGGCAGCCAACGGGGCAGGGGCCGTGGCCGTGGAGGTGGTCACCGAGGAAACTCAAGCAGGCAGGAAGACAGGCGACCCGTCAGTAGGCCTGACGCGTCCCGACCCGAGAGCGGCCGCGAGCTCTACGACCCCAATTTCTCCCCCAGAGGAGGCGTCTCTTTGCAGAAACGTGGTGGAGATTCCGGTCACCAGTCTGGACGGTCGACACCTAGGGACGATGACCAACCACGACAAGCGATCAGGTCACCACGCGGGCCGGACGGGAGCGGAAGAGGAGGGTTTGGCTTTGCCAACAGGGGCACCAGGGAAGGTTGATTTACTATGCTAATACGACAAATCTACCAGCCTCCGCCAATCTTGCCCGCCAACTGGATGACGCGCTCCGTCTCGGTCGTCTTGTCCTTGCCTACGTCGCTAATCACCTCGCGATACGTGGTGAGCGCCAGTCTACCCAAGTCTATGCCAGTAATGTCCGCCCAATGCGCCAGGGTATCTCGAATGTAAGAAGGCGAAATTCCATCGACAATATCTGCTCGGCTCTCACCATTTTGAGAAACGGCATCCTCGCCGTCCGAGTCCTCGGCCGAGAAGTAGGCCTCATCAACCTCGGCAAGGAAGTCTTTCTGCTCCAGCGGACCGGGCTTGGTCGCAAAGCCCTTGCGCTCGACGATGATGGGATCGTCAACCTTGATCTGGCCACCACCGTTGGTGCAACCGCCTGGGCAGGCCATGACCTCGACGTAGGCATACTCGAGACCGGCAGACTTGCCGGTGGGTCGCCTTGCGGCGCCGAATGGCTTGCCGCCGGGCAAACGGGATGGTCGCGCCGGCTTCAGTTTGCGCACCAGGTTTTGGATGTTTCGGAAGCCGTAATACCTTGCGGCCTTGAATATCGGGTCTCCTGTGGAGGATGCGACGATGTACTCGGTAACATCGGCATTGCGTCCACGGATTGTTTGAATTTGGGAATTAGGGTGCTTGGAAGCCACCGTTTGGAGAGTAAAATAGAGGTTACCGCCTGACGAGCCCGCCGCCTGAGAGGAGCGGTGGGCCGCGTGTCGCGGGAAGAGGAACTTGTCCAGGCGGGCGTCGGGGAAAGTTGCGCGTTGGAGGTTGGGGTTACTCCGAGGAAGGTCAAAGAAATTGAAGCCTCTTGATTCCGCGAGCATCAGAACTTCCTTGCTTGTGATGACGCAGTCGACGTCGCGAACCCCACGCCCTGGTTTGCCGTCTCCCGCCCACACCGTGTCCGTGAGCTCCTCGCGACTGGCCTCCAGCTTCTTGTCGAAGCACGGCATGACGGCCAGGTGCCAAATCCTGCTCGGCGGGATCCCGAGCTTCTTGCTCAGCGTGGTCTTGAGCAACGTGCCCATCAACGCCTGTGGCGACTTCACCCGCGACAGGTGCGGGAGGACGTAGGGGTGCGTCTTCTCGGCGTAGCACACCCAGCCGGGGCACGAGGACGTGAGGATCGGCTTGGTCGCAGCAGACGCCGGCGTAGCAGCAGCAGCAGCGTTTGCGTTATCGGCACCGGCACCGGCACCACCGAGGACCTCGTCCGCGCCCAGCACCAGACACGCCTCGCGCGCAACGTTGGTATCCACGACCCACGTGAAGCCGTTGTTCCACTTCCCTCCGCGCGCGAGCCCGTCCGGCCCGCTGAGGAGCCCGTCGAGCATGTGTCCGGCCTCCTTCTCTGTGGTACCGCCGCCGACGGCAGCGGCCAGGCTGGCGCGCGTCTGCGGCGACACGCTCGCGACGAAGAGGCGCCTGGACTCGTCCTCGAGGCCGTCGACGCGGAACTGGCCGCTCTCGTCCGGGCCGACGATGCGCAGGGCGGGGCCGAAGTCGAGGGTGTTGAGGACCTCGGTGTGCGACTGCATGCTCACGAGCACGGCCTCGGCGGAGGTGACGCAGCCGGAGCAGGCGAGGCAGTCGGTCAGGGAGATCTCGGCGGGTGCGGCGGCGCCGTTCGCGGCGGTGGTGGAGCCCGGTTGGCCGTCGAGGATTACTTCGTGCTCGAGGGAGGCATCTTCAGGAGGGGTGGGCGGCGCGGCGGGGAGGGTTTCGATTGGTTTGATGCAGGCGACGCCCGGACTGATGAAGTCGTTGAGGTCGTCTGCGGAGAGGATTGCGCTCATTGCGCCGGCTTTCGGGTTTCCTGTCTTTTTGGGTTTCGAGATATCGTGCGCGGGTGGTGGTACTAATTGTGTCGAGATCGCGGGGTAGATTTTTCTCTTCGGCTGGAGTTGTGTCACACAAGGAGGCCTACTTCATGTAAGGTAAAGAGAGGATGGGAATGAGGCCGCTTTTTGTCAATGTGCTTGCTAATGCAAAGAGGGTCGTCGGTGGCCCCTGGTCTTTTGTCTTTCCGTCTTGCTAATTCCTCAGCGAATCCGGAGATGCGCAATTGGGCGGAGGTGATTAGCAGAGACTGGCAGAAGAGTGTGTGTGATTGCAAATCCGTCCCCCACCACTGGATTTGGGTGGAGGGAAACCGTCTGTCAGTGCACAGCAGAGAGTCACAGCGCTGGATTGCCCGCATGCGAAATCGGCCCTGTGGGTGGCGGATTGGAGAGAAAAGACTTAGTGGAGTTGAGCCCCGCGGCATCGGCCGGCATGAGGCACCTCGCACCCCTGGGGAGGCAGAGAGGAATTGCAAGGGGGGTTCTTCAGGCGGTGCGACGCGGTGACAGGGAGCCTGGCCCTGTACGTGTTCGCCCCATGCCCACCTGGGAAACCGGCTGGCAGGGGGGAGGGGACGCGCGCGCAGCGCCTCTTCCGGGCCGGCCAGGTCTCCAGTCCAATGACGTCGCTGGATGTATATAGTTACGTTCTTAGCTGTGGTCACCTCAAATGATAACTTCAAGAGAGCCTCATGTAATTGACCCGTAGGACTGTCCCTAAACACACTCAACTTGAGGCACTGGCTTCTCACTATTCACAATGGACGTAAGTGAAAGGCCACCTGCGGTGAGAAACACCTGCTGATCACGACCTGCAACAGGCGGTATCAAGCTATAGCTTCGGAAACTTGGGCTGGCTCTCAATGCAGGCCATCCCGCTCATCATCTGGCCGAGATTCATTGGAAACCTCCTCCGGCCTGATGACTACCAGGCCGCTGCTACCTGTAAGCCTCCCCAGTCTTCACTCAAAAAGCTCTGCACTGACAGGATGCTCCAGCTCTCGAGGACTACTTTGCCCGATCCCTCGGCTTCGCCCTTCTCACTCTGGGCCTCTTGGTGGTGTGTCTCTCAGGAGCAGTACCCCTGACATCTGAAGACCAAAGTCAGTGCCTCTTTCACCCCAGCCCATCCAATCCATGGGATACTTACACACAAATAGCACCTCAAGGGACGATATCACCCTACGCCAACGCCGCCGTGGTCCTGACAGCCCTCCATCACGCTTCTGCCGCCTTCTACTGCTACAGCCGGTACCTCAGATCGGACCAGACGGCCTTCGTCCTGGGTTGCCTGGGTAGCACCGTCTTTGCCGTGTTCGGGCTGTACTGCCTCATGTTCGCCGGTGACAAATCGCGCCGGAGCAAGAAGGGCTACGACAAGGACACGAGCTCGTTTCCTTTCAAGAACGCCGAGTCGTACAAGTCGAAGAAGAAGGGCCTGTAGAGACGCCCTCAAGATCGTATCTCGTGACAGCGTTGAAATGTGGCGAGCTGTAGGAAAAGTCCGGCGGGAGAAATGAGAGACCTAAGGTAACACACGTACCCGGACCTGATATACAGCCTGTGCAAGATGCAGAGTTCGTGTCGAAATGAAGAACCCATCACGCAGGGATTGCCTTCGACGGTGGTCATATAGAACAACATTTGCAGATAATGAATTACTGCTTGTTCAATGACTCAAAATGCAAACCGGTTCTTCTAGTGTACAATACGCCCAACGCCTCTTTCTTAGCCCGCAAACCCCATTCCTGGAGACGCCCAATCCCGTCGAGACAGGCGCAACGAGCATGTCCATTGCTCTCTGTAATTCATCAGACTTGCTCCGCAGCCCCAATTAGACCCCTCTGGCTCACGTGTCTGCATTTCATGTCGACTAGTCGCAGGCCTCTCCAAATCCAGACGAACCCCATCTTTGCCCTTACAGAAACTCAGAAATCCACTGTATCCTTATCCTGCAGACCTTGAAGACATCTATGAGATATAGAATGTCTATACTTCAACTTCAACGTGCGCCGGTCAGGCGTTAAACCCTTGTTGCAAGCCCAACCACGCTTCACACAGGACTTGCAAGCATCGGCCCTCGTGGCGGGAATGCACCGTATCCTTAATTTCCTGCATCCATCGCAGGACGTTGGGGTCGTTTGCCTGCTCTCGGTCTTTGGGGTGACGAATTTCCGAGGACCTGTAGGCGAGTTCTGCAGACCCTTGCAGACGTGCAGGTGTGTCACAACCAGATAATAGTAAGAGTATTCTTTGCCGCAAGAACCACAAGGAACCTTCGGCTCGCCCATGCCCAAAGGGAATCCTCGAAATTTGCCCATCTCCTCATCATTGCTCTCGTCATCGCTCTCATCTTGAGCCTCGCTACCCTCGCCATCACCTTTGCTTCTGTACTCCCCCTCATCTGAGCCATCTAGGCAACTCTTCGAAGTGTATTGGTGGTTCTAACTGGCTGCTTCCACTTCAGACTTGGTTCCGTTTGCCAGTGTCTGTTCGGCCGGTGTTGCTTCGCCGGATCCCGCATCGTCACCATTCGTAGCAGCTGTCTCTTGACTTTCAATCACTCCCGAAAGCTGGACATCTGCGGCCCCGGAAAGCACGGCCGCTTTGCGCTTGTGCCAGTCGACCTCGCTCTGAACAACTTGGGACAGGAGGACCTCCTTCTCTCTCCACTGGTCCTTGTACTGATCTTCCCAGTACTTGACCTCGTCTGCAAGTTTCGCTGTTTCTTCTTGCGCCCACTTGACTTGAAATCTGCAAAGCCTGTGAAGCTTTTCGAGAGGCATGTCCAGCTCTTCCTTGGTGAAGCCGAGGTCCTCAGTCATTGGTGTGAACAGATCGGCCGAAAGCTCATCTTCGTCTGCGCCATCGTCAATGGCATCATCTTGGCCGGCGGCATGTGATTGAGGAGTCTTCAGAATAATCTTGAGCTTGCCCTTGCCCGTGGGGCCTGCCTGCATCGACTTAGGTACCGGGTCGGAGGGACGAAGGGCTTCTGTCTCGTGGACGGTTCGCATGTGCTTCGCCAGGGCATCGGATCTAGTAAATGAGCGGTCGCATTCTAGAATCAGGTCAGTTGATGGTTCGCATGGCATTCAACGGGATGAACGTACCAGGGAGGTAGCAGTAGAAGGGCTTCTCCCTAGTGTGGGAGCGCATGTGCGCCTTCAACGCGTAGCCACTTGCGTGCGCCATGCTCTTTCTGTTGCATCCATTCCATTCGCAGGTATATTTCTTCTGACGACTCTCAATATGGTCGTTGTGGATATGCTCGACCAACTTGTCCATGTTGCCGAGATCGCCCGCGTCGCAACCTTCCCATGCGCAGAAAGTGACCTGCTCTTGGAAGTCTTCTTCGTCGAGTCTGGCATTGATGGGAGAGCTGGGAATATCACCAGATGTATCCGATGAGACATCTGACAGACCCTCGAGGGGGTCAGCCTCAGCTTCGGGCTCATGCTCGGGCTCGGGCTCCTGGACTGGTGCAGGCGCAGGAGATGTTGTTGAGGTTGCTCCTAGTCTCTGTCGCTTCGAAGGTCGGAGAAGCGATTCATCCTCATAATCGTGGGCTTCGTTGTCAGAAGCGTCTGTGTTATCCATAGAGGAAAGAGGCGACTCAGGTGGTGTAGAATGGCGCGCCATTGTGTGCTGTTTGATGCCAAAAAAGCTCTTTCGAAGGATGCAGAAAACAGTACCGAGTGGTATGTGATAGCCGCGTGAGATTAATTTTGGGGTGAAGGGGATGAATTGTGTTCCTTGTAGTCGTGCTGGCAATATTGAAACTCGCAGAAAGAGACAAAGCTGCTGGTGGATGGATGAAAAAGCCCGGCACCAAGGCAATTGCTGGGAAAACGTCACGTCAGTCGAACGGGTGCTCCTGACAACTTTAATGATGTTTGCGCCTGCACCTGGATCGCGACGACCGTGGCTCACGGAGCTCACCCAGTGGGTCCAGTCCTTCCTTCCCAGCTGCGAATTTCTGGGGCGATTCTGCCAGCTGGGAACCAGGTGGCAGACTTCCCCTTCCCAGTGTCGCACACTCAGCTGCCAGGCACCCACGACGCAGCCCAGGCACACCCCCTGTAAGTTGGGGTCTCGAAATCCTTCATTATTTTGTTTATGCCCCTCCCCCACCATCACAACCCAGCCAGAGACTCATTTTGCGCATTTGCTGCCTCCTTGCTCCCAGCACTCCAAAACACTCCTCTTTGCACCGAAATAATCATGGCGACCACGCGCAAGGTGTTCTCCCTCGAGGGAAAGGGCCTCAAGCTCGACACTGCTGCAGACCTCGAGCCCCATATTGCCGAGCTGCGCTCTACCGACGTGGAGGAAGTCAAGTTCCTTGGAAACACTTTGGGAGTCGGCGCTTGCAAGCTTCTTGGAGAGGTCTTGGCCACCAAGAAGAACCTCCAGGTTGGTTTACCAGTCTTTCTTTAATTCTAACAACGCATGCTGACGAGACTTACACCAGTCCGCTGACCTTTCCGACATCTTCACTGGACGTCTCCTGAGCGAGATTCCCGAGGCGCTCTCCTCCCTCCTGACGTCCATCCTGAACCTTCCCAAGCTCAACACGATCAACCTTAACGACAATGCCTTCGGCATCAACACCCAAGCTCCCGTCGTTGCCTTCCTGGCTGCCCACGTGCCCCTCCAGCACCTTTACCTGAACAACAACGGTCTCGGTCCCCACGCTGGTATCCTGGTCGCGGATGCGCTCTCTGAGTTGCACGCAAAGAAAGAGGCGGCTAGAAAGGAGGGCAAGGAGGTCCCAGACCTTGAGACCGTTATCTGCGGTCGCAACCGTCTGGAGAACGGCAGTATGCAGGCTTGGGCCAAGGCATTCAGCCTCCACAACAAGATCAAGGAGATTAAGATGGTCCAAAACGGCATCCGTCAGGAGGGGATCAGCCATCTTATCAGCGAGGGTCTGAACCACGCGACGGAGCTGCGCATCCTCGATCTCCAGGACAACACCTTTACTCTGTCCGGTGCCAAGGCGGTCGCCAGCGTTCTCCCCAACTGGGCGCATCTGCAAGAGCTGGGCCTGAACGATGCCTACCTGACTGCCAAGGGTACCGCTCTCGTTGCCAAGGCTCTTGCTAAGGGCAACCAGGACAAGCTCGAGATCCTCCGCCTGCAGTTCAACGACATTACCGCCAAGGCTCTCACGGGCATTGCCAGCGCCGCTACCGACTCTCTGCCTGCTCTCAAGAAGGTTGAGCTGAACGGCAACAAGTTCGAAGAGGAGGATCCCTCCGTCATTGCCATCCGTGAGCTTCTCGAGGAGCGCAAGGAGAAGCTCGGTGGTGATATTGTTGACGAGGACGCCTGGGGTCTTGACAGCCTCAGCGACCTGGAGGAGGAGGACTCCGACGAGGAGGAAGAAGAAGAGTCGGATGAGGAGGAGGAGGAGCTCGAGCCCGAGAAGAGAGCCGAGATCCTCGTCAAGGAGGCCGAGGAGGCTCAGGAGCAGCCTACCGTCCAGCTCAAGGATAAGGAGGTGGACGACCTGGCCAAGAAGTTGGAAAAGACGGGAATTTAGAATCGAACGAACAGTTCCCTTTGGTTTATTAGTTTAGAAGGCGGAACGCAAGAGGAAGGCCCCCATTACACGGAGACACGATACCCCCAAAATACACTTCATCCCCCGTTACCCTCTACACCCCAAACGCCAACCGCGAATCGCCGCGAACTCGCATATGTCGAGTTATGGCTGCGCAAAGCCGCATGAGAGGCCTTCTTGTTGCTCAGCAACGTTTGCGCCCTCGCGGCATGCGCGTACAAGGTTCCCTCGTGCGTTTGGGGTGCATCATCCCGCAGCTCCCCGGTCATCACTCCACGATCACCCCACACGTCTGGCCGTCTTTAGCACAGCCGTATCACAAGAGCACTGCAAATAAATTGCGTGAGCAAGAATGTCTACATATAATGGGAACAGCACCTGTTCCTAGAGACTGCATTATACTGATTGCAATAGAAGTAACATCACAAATCTTTCCAAGACTTGCATCGCATGCACAAACTGAACCAAGATGACGGGTCACTACCTGTTCGAGACAACGGACTCGGTGATTGAGATACTCTGGGACGTGGCGCTCGCCTTCTTCATCGTCCGCATCGCCTGGACCTATGTTCTCCTCACCTTCTCGACGAGCGCGCTCCTGTCGTGGGCAATCTGCACATACCCAGAGCTGCTTCTACCCGCGTCCAAGCAGCACCTCACGACGTCGGACGCGGAGCTCATGCTCATCCCGCTACAGGCAATAGTCGGGATTGTCTGGGCCCGCTACGTCGTCGTCGCCTATGAGATCCCGCGCGTGGCGTGGTTTAGGCTCGCCCTCGGCGGGCTGGCGGCTTTCCTCATGTTCGCGGCCGAGGCGCTGCTGGGGCTCGTGTTGTACGAGGAGGGCTACGGGGACTGGATCCGGGAGACGGACGGCACGGCATGGCTCGCGTCTGCCGGGTTGCTTGGGGCCTTTGCTCTGATGCCTACTGCGTTGATGGGGTTCGAGGGTAAAGCTGCCGATGGGGTGGAGGGGGAGATTGTCACAATGGGCTCGACATCGCTTGGGCCTGGGGGCAAAAGATCGACGGAAGCAGTGTATGTTTAGTGTTTTGTGTTCCATCGGGGCATCGCTGACATGTTTTAGACCTGCGGTCGAGATTGCGTCTAGGGATGAGCTGAAAGGAGATAATTATTGATGGAAAGTCACGAGTGACGGCTCATGATGAGTTTCACGGCTTGTTGATGAGTTTGGTTCTGTAATCGAATGACGGTCTTACAATTGCGTCAGGTTTGAATGCTTTATATCCCGCCCCGAGGGATTCGAGTCAACAGTGAGAAACTTTTGAGAGTGAATTCGTTGTATACCGACCCGTGTCAGTTAAACTAAGGCAATTTCAGCGTTAACAATAGGTACTATAGTCAGCTCAGACATCGTGCCCAGGAGTTGCGCAAGTACACGTGTAATTCCGTCTAGTTGTGCCACGCATGTGGACTTGACACGTTCTGAATCTTCTAAGCTCCCCATTCCCTCAATATTCTAAAATTACGTTACCAAAAAAGATTGCCGTGTTCGATTGCCGTGTTCCTCCAGCTCCGACCAAGTATGATGAGGACTTCTGCAACACCAGCTGACCTGAATCACCTGGTCAAGAAGATGGTGAGATTCGATAGGTAGGTATGCCAGCCCAGAAGGGATGGCAGCTGCCAGTGGAGCGAGTTGGGGTCCAGAGTCGCCTGTGCGGCGGCCGCTCCCGCTGTGGCACTGTGGCAGGGTTCATTCTTCAGGGTGTTCCAGTACCTGGAAAAGTGGGGACGAGCAGCCACCACGAAGACTGAAGGATGAGGTGCCGTCAGTTCAGCCCAATCTCAACCTCTCTCATGAACCATTTTGGGTGACATCTGACTTGGAGATCCGGCCGGTTCACCGAACTGAATCCTGATGTCTGTTACCTTATCATTTCAAAATACATCTCTATGTTGTTCACTAGCACGATTACAGCCAAAGGCAAGTCTCCGAACCTCGAAATTGTCCCAACGAGTACAGTATCATGTCAGAGAACACTCCTTTTCAGCCTGTACAATGTTCATTCTGGGAACAACACTGAAAGAGACCCATGTTGTTCGGTTCCAGAGAACAGCAAAAAGTACCCTTTTGATCACTAGTTCATCCTTCTGAACAAGACCAAGTTGTTCTGGACGTGCTACCTGTGAGGAAATCACAAACCTTGAGAAGCCTCAAGACGCCGTGGAGTCACAGTCTGGACCGATGTCTCGGGCCGGGCTACCTGAGAATATTGATGGCTTGCATACTACCGCGTGGATATCTGAACACTTTTTCTTTGGGAGAGTTGGTGAGCCAGAACAGGCTTCACCATTCCTTGGCAGGCCGCAGCTTCGTACGGGGGTTGGTGAGCTGCACCACTTACGAGGCACATTCCTCACGATGAAGAGTCTCATCTGACGCATCACCAACCCCCAAGGGGACTCGAGAGCCTCATGGCAAAAAGTCTATATCTTTTCTCTGCAGCTTTCTGGTCTCTCCCTTCTTTCTTTCTTTTCACCACCAGCCCTTCCGACACATTGATCTGCCATCATGATCAAAACGACTCTTCTCTTGCCTCTGCTCCTCAGCATCGTGGGCGCTGTGCCCATGATGAACAGCTCGCCTTCCCAGGCCGGCTGCAGCAACCCAGATACCGTGACTGTGTCCACAGTGGTCACCAGAACAACGCAGCGCGGCGGAAATGCCTCGAGCCCACCAACGGTCCCGTCGAATCGGCCGGTATCTTCAAGCCCGCCTATGGCGCCCTCAAACCCGACGCCGGTAGCTTCCTCGCCAGCATCAAACACCGGAAGCTCAAGTCCGCCATCAAGCAGCGGAGGAACATCCCCGGCGTCAGGCTTCCGGAATGTTTTGTACTTCACAAACTGGTACGTTAACCCTCACTCACTCCCACTCTCACTCCGAAGCTGACCGATTCAGGGGCATCTACGGCGCCAACTACCAACCGTCAGATTTGCCCGCCGACAAGGTCACCCATCTCCTCTACTCTTTCGCCGACATCTCCTCTGACGGCACAGTGTAAGTCCCAACATCTTCCCAGACAATCCCTCGTAACTAGACTAACAAGCCCCGCAGCGTCTCATCCGACCCCTATTCAGACACGCAAAAGCTCTACCCCGGCGACACCAGCACCGCGGGGAACGCCAACGGCTGCGTCGGGCAAATCTACGCCCTCAAGAAGAAGAACCGCAAGCTCAAGGTCGTCCTCTCCATCGGCGGCTGGACCTGGTCCCCCAAGTTCGTCCCCGTCGCAGCCACCGCCGCCGGCCGCCAGACCTTCGCCTCCTCCGCCGTCAAGCTCATGGCTGACTGGGGCTTCGACGGCATCGACATCGACTGGGAGTACCCTACCTCCTCCACCGAGGCCGCCAACTTCGTCGCCCTGCTCAAGGCCTGCCGCGAGGCCCTCGACGCCTACGCCGCCAAGAGCGCCCCGGGCTACCACTTCGCCCTCACCGTCGCCTGCCCCGCGGGGCCCTCGCACTACCAGCAGATGGACCTCCGAGGCATGGACGCCTACGTCGACGCCTGGCACCTCATGGCCTACGACTACGCCGGCTCCTGGGACACCACGACCGGCCACCAGGCCAACGTCTACTTCAACCCGTCCACCCCGCTCGCCACAAAGTTCAGCACCGAGGTCGCCCTGACGTACTACCTCGCCCAGGGCATCCGCGCCAGCAAGATCGTCCTCGGCATGCCCCTCTACGGCCGCTCGTTCCTCAACACCGACGGCATCGGGCAGCCCTACAGCGGCGTCGGCGCGGGCTCCATCGAGAAGGGCGTCTGGCACTACAGCGCCCTCCCGCGCGCCGGCGCCAAGGAGGTCTTTGACGAGAAGGTCGGCGCGCTGTACAGCTACGACTCGAGCTCGCGGGAGCTCGTGTCGTACGACAACGTGCAGAGCGCCAACTTCAAGACGGACTACATGAAGAGCAAGAGCCTCGGCGGCGCCGTCTTCTGGGAGGCGGCGGGGGACAAGAAGGGCGACGGCAGCCTCGTCGCTGCGGTCGCCGGGCGGATGGGCTCGTTGGACTCGACCCAGAACCTGCTGAGTTATCCCGGGAGCCAGTATGCCAACATTAGGGGCGGTTGATCTTGCGCAGGTGGTTCGCTCTTATCGTGTGAATCTTGCTTGTTCTTTTCTTTTCTATTCCTTTCCTTCTTCACACGGCATTAGAGGCGTTTTTGCATGGTAGGCTGGTTGCGTTTGGCTTTTACCATTATTCCTGAGTTGTCAACGTTGGACGATAATGAGGTACGAAAATGAGATATGAGTGGACGGATACATAGATTATAGGTTGAATTCATGAATTCATGAAATTATGAAGACAACATCACCTTATCCATTTGTTCTGTGGCCAAACAGCTCTCACCAAGGTGGCCACGGCAAGGTACCTTAGGATTGGATGGTAGGCGTGTTGCTGAGCGAAGCCTGTGAAAGTAACGAATGCACACGAACTAATACCAGTGGCCCTACGAAGGAGATTCAAGCAAAGGGACCAGGAGAACAGTAAGATTCAAAAAAAAATGCTGGTCGGTTCTCACAAGAGACAGCGTTGACGCTGCTTCGCTCCGTGCGTTCCTCATCTTTCATCAAGGGTGCCAAGGATGCTTAGACTGATAGGATTCAGCTTGAAATAACGTATCTGTGATCATAGCTGCCTATGCATACCCTAGGATCGTTCTGTATTTGCAAGACTCTCGAAAGGCTGGACGAGAACTGCTCTTATCGAAGTCAAGGCGGGGAATCGAGGCTTGTAATATGAGGTTTGGCATCTAGTCCAGTGATTTGTACATCCGGGGAGGGAACCAACGTGGGCGGATCAATAGACTTCATGATGAATCGTATGGCGTGCTGTCCATGCGTGAAAACACATCCAGCTGCCAAGGATTTTCAATCTTGACTTGCCCTTTCTTGTGAGTTGAGTGCTTCGAGGGATGGCTATTGTAAGACTGAAACTGCCATGGAATACCTCGAGGAACGCTCATGCGAACGCACGAGCAGCACATGTTGTTAGTACGGCCGTTGCAACTAGGGGGACTTTTGTAACGCTGTGCTGCGGGCGCACGTCAACGAACACTTGGAGCGGAGGTTTTCCGAACGTTGAGGCCAACCCTTTCATGGTGTTGGGCGATGACCTCTATTTGAGGACTGCCGAGAGCTGCGCTTCACACTGAGCAACGCCTAGGAGGCGCGTGAACAAGGCCCGGGGAATTGGCTCTGCGATTCGGTAAGACCCGAGCACTCTATGAGCCTAGCGCTGACAAAAGGAACAGAAGTCGCTGGCTTTGGTGCCGATAGCGTGGTCTGCCAGGGGACTTAAGGTGCACATTGGGGTTGGTCTCCAGTCGGAGGGTCATCCACGATCCGCGACGGAGCGTGGGAGATCCTCTTTGAGGTTACAAGGGAGCAGTTGGAGAGGTCCGAATAGACTTCTTGGGTCTGTTCAACGACTGGGCAAGCGTCGTCCAACCGGAGGGTGAGGGAAGAATCCATGTCGGAAAGACCCGTTCGACCCGGTGGGCGGTGGTGGCGGGAGGGCTTCCCCATGGGACAGGGAGAAGCGCCAGTGGCGAGACTTCAGACAGACAGACGACTCCTCAGAGCGAAGTGTGTGTAACACGGCAGCTTTTGGTGGAAGCACGATGATGTCGTTGTTGGTAGCTTTGAAATGCATCGCCAGACTGCCCGGGTTCAGGTGTTCGGGGTTTGTGCTTACAAATGCAGTGAAGTTACCTGATGGAGAGGGCAGCTTCGGCATACGAGGTTCGTTTCGGCGGCATGGAAGAGTTCAGTCGAGTGGTTCAATAGGCAATCCCAGACTGGATGCGATACCTGTGATGATAGTTTTGCCTAGGCTGCCGTGTCATCCACAGGTGAGTCATACGGAGAGAGGCCGAAAGAAGTTGCATGAAAGTATGGCACCCTTGTCGGAAGAGAGACGGGGTGATTGGTGTGACGGAGCCACCGAGTTGATCGGCAGAGAGGAGTTGGTTCTGTCGACGGTTGTAAGCGCGCCCGTTTTGTTGTGTAACAAGTGCAAGCGACGTGTAGTCTCGGTCAGCAACTGACATGATGTTGCTGCAGTCATGTTTGGTGCTTGTAGAAGCTGCAGAGGGCGAGTTGAACGTGGGTGGTTTTAGTGGTGGTGGTGGAGGGAGTTGGAGTGCGGCTGCTGTGGGTGATACTGGGTGCTGATTGGAGCGCTGAGGAAGGAATTCATCAAATGGGGCAGGATTTCGTCGCGGCTCCCCTTGCCCTTCAGTTGCTGCACCTGCCACCGCACACACGGGTATCCGTATGTCGGGAGGGAACGACGACGCACCGGCCGCCGGGCGCTCTTACCGGGGCGCTAGGCCTTGCGGGGATCTGTCGTCCTTTCACACTTCAGAGCCCTGCCGTGCCATGCCATGCCTCATTGCCTCCTCGTGCTGGAAGACTACCTTACCTTAGTGCTAGCCAGGTTGTTTGACTTTGAGCCCTCCAAGCCACCCCGCTTTCGTCATCGCTTTGGTGCCTCTGCTCTGATACCGCCGGATATTGCCCTGAACGGGCGGACTGGAACTGCGACTTGGAAAACGCTGAGTCGCGTCACCATCTCGATCAACACGTAGGACCTGGCGATAACGAATGAAAATAGACAGTCATGTTCTGGAGATTTCAAGAGTGCCCTCATGGAATCTGCGTGGGGTGCAAATGGTCACAGAGGGCCCTTTCGCGTCTCAATGGCCCTGGGGTGCGTGTAAGTGGAAGGATTCAGAACCGACATTACACCGGCGCAGGCAAGTATCGCGGCCACAACCACCCACACAGCCGCCACCACCGCCGGCATACATAAGATATGCAGGGTGCTGCGAGCCTCTTCATCCTGTCTTGCCGGCTGCCTGGGCTCGTCCGATATCCCATGACTCCTCCGTCTCCCACCTTTGAAATCTCTAACACGGGCGACGTCAAATTGTAGAGAAACTGAACCTGATATTGGACTGACAGATGATCCACTCTTATCTCCATTAAGTCCGTCGCAGGTCCAGACAGGGCTCAATAACCGCTAGAATTCAGGGTTCATGGCCAAGTCGCCGTGGGTGGGCTGTCCAGCAACGAGGGGCTCCAGCTGGGAAGGCCCCGGGGATCGGGCAGAGCATGGAGCGGCACGCTGCCCGTGTGCTGTGCCCGCCAAGTTAACCCGCAGTATTTGCGAGTCTGTATTTATGCCGGTACAGACTGCACCTGGCCATGATCCCCCCACCATTGGATCACCACCAGCGTCGCATTTTAGCGTCCTTTTCTACCATGTATACGCAGTACGCAGTCACGGCAGTATTACCTCCATACCTACCTAGTAGCGTAGCCAGCGCAGGCACCAGCCGACGACGCGTTGCTGCGTAAGACGGGCTACCGAGAGCCTTAAGCACTGGTCGTATCGACGCAGATCAGCACCTTGAATTCCCTCTTGGAACCTAGGTATCTGCAGATGGAGCAAATGGAAGTGGCGGTACCTTACCTCAGACTGAGGTGCTCTGCCATTGCTTGTACACTATCTACCTCAAAGAGAACACCCACCCTCACCTCAGTGACCCCCTTACGTACCTCCTTGGGCCCTTACGGCGCAGCGAACCGACCCCCCCTGTCATCCATTGCTGATCAGATGCTTCCACTTGCTGATGCTTGTATCCGATGATTCTATCGAATCTTTTCGTCTGCGGAGCGATAGCAGAGCAACTTCACCTCTTCCCCTCCATACCTCTCCATACCATTCCTCACCTCTCGCCTTCGCCTTCGCCTTCGTCCTTTGCCTCCCGAGACGTCTCCCACTCTCTCTGCGCTGCACGTCTTCTCTCGTCTTACGGCACCTCCGACAGCGTTGAGTAATCCGTGGCTTGGTCGCTCTGCGCTTCCATTCACTTCCTTCGCGCCTAATCTAACATTGGCAAAGGCGAAAAAAGTACAACCACCAGACCCGTCGGTGAGTTGTGACTTCCATGCTTGGGCGTATCCGGTTGTCGACCAATGCGATCCTTCCATTCCCTAAACCACCAAAAGCTGACGGCGCCTTCCAGTTCTTCGTAACCTTACGAGACCACGACCTCCGCTACGCACTCCCCGCCCTGATTGCATTGCGCTATTGCTTCTGCTTCCCGACACTTGCCACAGACGTCTGCGGAAACCTGCGGGAAATCATCTCTGCGCCTGTTCTTCTTTGCGCCCGCTCCGAGTTGGCCAAAGAGATCCCTACCTGCGACCCTACTCCACACCCTTGGCAGCGCGGAATAAACCCGGTTGCCCTCTCTTCTCCTGATACGCAGACCGGAGTCACTCAGAGTCCCCATCTGCCGGAGCCTGTCGCGATCCCGCGCGCTCTCATTTTGGCGAATCGAACCGCTTCTGTGTCAGCAGTCTAACCTGGAAGCAAGGCTGCGCCATATTTGCTCATACTGAGAGGCGAATACTCAACAAGCGACAGCAGGCTTCCAAGCAAGACGATTGCCGCCGCTCATCACGATTTCAGGCCTGTCTTTCGTCATAATACTTGAGACAGTGGGGTCTGACAGCCGGACGCTGCTGTTATACGCGCCTTGCCCTTCCGCCTGCCCCCCTTCGAACCTCACGGCATCTGCACGACCGCTCCTACAGGTCTAGGCTGCCGAAGGTCTAGCCACTGTGAACGTCCCAGTGGCTATCTTCGTCCCCTACTTTGGGAAATCTGACGGCAACCCAGCCGGTCGTTGGCCAGGAATACTTGGTATAAGGAACGACGCCGGCCGCCTGCACTATTCTGAGGCATTGTGCTTCACACACGTGTGCTAGCTGGACGGCACTTTCTGTCCACGTACACACAATCCTCATCCGTGGATATCGCCATCCAGTCGCGTCTCACCCGCTGCTTTGATCCACGGACTGCGTTATCGTCATGACTCCCACACCGCCGTCTACGACGCCCTCCTCGGGATCGGGTCGCTCACCCGAGGAACAGTTTCGAGTCGTGAGGAAGAGGAACAGGGTACCTCTCTCCTGCTACCCTTGTAGGACTAGAAAGTAAGCCGCGAGCCTCGTCTCAAGACGTTTCTTGTTTACATTGGCTAACTCGTATCGTAGACTGTAAGGAGTATCGCGAGTTCGTTCCCTCGTGTAGTGTTAACCCATCGCAGGAAGTGTGACAGAAGTCACCCATGCAGTAACTGCGTGAAGCGTGAGGGCGCCGACACGGCTTCATGTTCTTATGCAACTCCTGCTACTCGCAAGAAGAACCAAAGTCAAGGCGCTTCAAGCCCTGATGATATGCAGAACCGTATTGACCGCTTAGAAGGCCTAGTATTGTCTTTGATGCATGGGGGCGCCTCTATTGATGCCGCAACAGCGGCCGCTGCCGCCGCTGCAACTAGCAGCTCAAACAGTAAGTCGACTACGGAAAGCACGCCCGCGTCGCAAAAGATCGACCACGACGAAGAAGCGATGCGCGACGATGACGACGAGGGCGACGATAGTGATCCAGACGGCGGGCTGGCGACATCTCTGGGAGTGTTGAAGGTCGACTCGGACAAGGGCAAGTCCATGTATATTGGCCAAGAGCACTGGCATACAATACTGGCCGACATATCGGAAGTGAAAACGTACTTCACCAACCATAAGAAGGAGTTGGAAAAGAGCTACGAGAAGGTGATGATGTCAAAACCGGCCAGCGCCAGGGAAGGACCGACATTTTTGCTGGGAGCCGCACCCGCAAGCGAGGTTGAGCTGCGTGCAGAGTTACCGCCCAAATCGGCAGTCCTCACGCTCTGCTCGAGGTACTTCAATTCCATGGATAACGCGGTGAATATCATTCATTCCCCGACATTCCAGCAGCAACTCCGAGCGCACTGGCAAGATCCATCAAAAACTCCCATCATGTGGCTTGGTCTTTTGTACTCGATACTGTGCTTGGCAATGCTCAGCTATCACAAAGTCGGAGACGAGCCGCCAGAATGGAAGGGGAGGACCTTGGATTTGGCGTCCGAGTACCGCCTTCGAACGGTGCAATGCTTGATTGCCGCGGATTATACCAAGCCAGTTGAATATACCGTAGAGACCATGCTTCTCTACGTCTTTGGGGAATACTCATCCCGATGGGACGCCGATTTGGGGCTCTGGTTGATCGTATCGTTGCTCACCAGGGTCGCCTTCCGGATGGGCTACCATCGCGATGCAAAGTGGTTCCCCTCTCTCACACCATTTCAAGCTGTACGTTGATGACCAAAACATGCTCTTCTGTACCCAGCTAACTCTCGTCAGGAAATGCGGCGACGAACATGGGCTCTAGTAAGAATGGCAGACGTTGTTTTCTCGCACCAAGTTTCCTTGCCTTCCATGATATACGGCCATGACTGCGACACGCAAATGCCAAACAATATTTTTGACGAGGAGTTCGGGCCCGAGACCAAGGTTCTGCCCCCATCGCGGCCCAAGACGGAACCGACTCCGATTGCGTACATGATTGCCAAGTCCAAGCTCTGCATCGAGATGGGCGACATTTTGCAGGCGACCAACCGAGTGGGAAGGCAAGTTCCGTACGACGAGATTCTGCGGTTCGACGCCCGCCTACGGCAGATCGACCAGGAGCTTCCGCCGCATCTGAAGGTGGCGCCCTTGGAAGGCTCACACGACCCAGTGACTCTGATCATCGCGAGGTACAACATCAACGTCCTATACCTCAAGATCATCTGCCTCCTGCACAAGAAGTACGTTCCTAGGGCCAGGCAGAACCCGCGATATGCCTACTCCCGCAGAAGTGCGGTGGAGGCCGCTTTGGAAACTTTGCGGCATCTGGTCACGCTTGACCGAGAATCGCAAGCGAACGGCAGACTTCGTTCACTGCGGTGGTTCGTCAACTCGATTGCCACCAAGGACTTTTTGCTCTCTGCTATGTTGGTTGCTCTCGACCTACATTTCGATCGTGTAGCGGAAACGAGCAACGACCGAAGAGCATCCGAATCTGCTATGTTCTGGACACCGGAGCAGAGAATGGAAATGCTCAGCAACCTTGAGATTACCAAGGGCATCTGGCAGGGGCTGGCGGATACTTCAATGGAGGCCTTCAAGGCTACGAAGGTGCTCGATATCATGTTGGAGAAGATCAAGAACCCAACGCCCGGAGCGGATGCAGCGGATACCATGAAGGGCGAACAGTTCTCGAGCTTCGACAGCAGTCCCGAGATGCAGACGGAGCACAGCGCCGCGATGACCCTCGGCATGCTCTCTGGAGGTATGACGCCCAACACGGCAGCTGCCATCGAAAGCACCATGCAGACCCAGAACACGTTTGGTGGAATGGATTTTGGCGTGGCACTGCCGATGACAGGGACAGGAATGACGCCGAATTACTCCGGAGGAGGGGATTTCGGAATGAACGGCGTGGGATCTCCGCTCTCAATGTTCACGAACCTTGAAGCAGGCGGAGATTTCCCCGCCAACTTTGACTGGGTAAGCGTCGAACCCCGCATCAATCGTCCTTTCACATGTTAACCAAATGTCAGAATGCCTTCGAGTCGTTCACGCAGAACGCCAACTGGGGAACCGATGCTGGTTTCCAGCAGATTTATCCAGGGCAGTCGTCTCCTGAAACGGACGGCACCGGCATGCCGTTCAACGGCGGCAACACGAATATGGCGGGATGAGGGGTCGCTTCCGATGATGCAGCGTAAGAGGCTATTGACGACGCAATGAAGGGCTTGCGGAATGGGGTAATCTGCAGCGATTGGGCCATTCTGGTAGGATAAAAGGTGGACGGCGGAGACTCCGCATTCGAGACGGATTAGAAAGGTCGAAAGGTCGGCTGGCCTTTTTACGCTATGTTGAAATGAATACCCTGCTCTCTTTTTAAACTCCTAGCACCTGCAGGTGTGCACGATGTGAAAGTGAACGGCCCGATGTCATGAAGCAGTGTAACGCCTCCCGGAACGTGTGTTGGCGTCGCATCGGACGAACCACGTGGGCGTGGTTGGCCGGAGGGACGGGACGACAGGTCGAAAGCGGCATGGAGACGACAGCCTCCGGCGTGCCTTTCGGCGTCGATGCCGGCCGTAATGTGCAGGAATCGGTCCGTCCCCTGAGCCGTGGTGGTGGGTAGATGGACGGCGACCTGGGCGGCGGCCCTGACAGTTGACAGCACCAGTGCTCCGGATGATGGGGACACATGGTCACTAAAAGAAGCGATGCGGGGATGGATGATGTCTTTGGTTGCGCGTGCCGTGGGGGATGAAGCCTGCAAGGAACGGCCAAAGCCTGCTGCGTTGGGGAGCCTCTGGACCTCGTGTACGGTGTTACTGGCCCATGCCCACTTGACGTCGAGTCAGGCGGGCCCTTTTGCGCATTTTAGGGCGCAATCTTGGGATATCTCAACTCCGCTGGGCACTCCGCCTTTTTTGGGTTCAGCAGGAGGAGAGTTTGCGTTAGGGCGGCATCCCACCACTTGGCAACTGCAAGCTTTCTTCCCCCGTCGGCCTCGCGGAGTCTTGGTTTTGCTTGTTTCTTCTTCAGTCCATCACGCCGATGCAAAAGCACTCGAGCAGGCACTGTCATCCAGACTTGCGACAAACACATGCGCCGCTTGGCCACTCTTGAAGGCTGCGGTGCACACCTTCTCGGCCTCCCCTGGAGCGGTGAGGGATGGGACACCCCCGCTGATAGGGCCGATCGACCAGGCCGAACCCCAGTTAATACGACCCTCCTTGCGTTGCTGCTGAAGAAAAAAATAAAAACACGAATGGGGGTTCTCTTGCCCGTCGGCCCGTGATTTGGAAGGTCACCGAAAGAAGGCGCAGTTGCTCAGTGTCTTTCTTGTCTATCCCGCGAGCTCCATCTATCCCGCGGGCTCTGTCTATCCCACGGGCAGAGAAAAATAAGCAGAAACACAGGAAGCTTGTCTTTCAACATTTATACATATTAAACGCAGAGTGCCAGTCGACGCGGGTTCCTGGACACTGCGGAGATCGTCCCTGCCCTGACCGATCAAATCAAACCTTGATTAACTACCACGACTCGCCCCGGCCTGCCCAGCCATTGGAAAATCCCCCTCTTGGGACATCGACTTACCCAATCTACTCGACCTCATCTCATATACTTTTCCTCCGCACCCTAAGCTCCCGGACATCTGCGGAAGACAGAGAGACCAACCCGTCGGACTCTCTGCGTCTCCTGGGGATCCTTGCCCTGTCACCTGCAGGAACGCGCCTTTTGCGAACCCGATGGGATGATCAGGAATCCCACTCCTTAATCTACTCAGAGTCCGTCGAAGGAGCTATCCGTGACGAAACTCTATCTGACTCTCACGTCGTGGGCTATTCCCGCTGTGAGCGAGAGAGAGAGAGAAGGGGATATATATAAGCCAAGCCCTGCACGAAGTCACGATTCCCACGGTTCCCTTTCACGAGACGACGGTTTCTGCACACACTCTTTTTTCATTGTTTGGTTTTTTGTTTCTTTTTTCTGAAGTTTGAAGTCGCTCTTTTTCTACCTTCTTTTTGAATATCAGTCACTCTCTTAAGCGAGGCAACTCGGCAACCTCCAACAACGGCGATGAGGCTCCTCTCGGCACCGGCCTTGGCGGCCGCCGTGGCTACCGGCGCGTCGGCCCTGAGCGCCGCGGAATGGCGGACTCAGACGATCTACCAGGTGGTTACCGACCGGTTTGCGCGGACCGACGGCTCCACGACGCACCCGTGTGTCGACTCGGAGCAGACGTACTGCGGCGGCACGTGGCAGGGTATCATTGAGCAGCTCGACTACATCCAGGAGCTTGGTGCGACGGCAGTGTGGATTTCGCCTTTTGTCAAGAACATCGACGGCAAATCCGCTGACGGGTGAGTTTTGTTCTTTTACCAGCTCATGAAGTTTCAAGCGCCTCATGAGAAAATGATTCTCCGCGTGAGAGTTCATGCATGAGATTGGGTTGCAGAGGGCGGCCGGGATAAGAGCTTAATTAACGTGTGTAACAGCGAATCGTACCATGGCTACTGGACCAAGGACATCTGGAACGTCAATCCTTCCTTTGGCACCCCTGAGGACCTGAGAGCCCTGTCTGATGCTGTCCACGCTCGTGGCATGTACCTCATGGCCGACGTCGTCACCAACCACATGGCCTGGATCGGTAAGATGAACAGCGTCGACTACTCCACGTTCAGCCCCTTCAACAACGCCTCCGCCTACCACACGCCCCCCTGCTGGATCAACTACGACAACCAGACCTCAGTCGAGAGGTGCTGGCAGGGAAGCGATGCCGTCCCCTTGCCCGACCTCCGCACCGAGGACGGCATCGTCCGCCAGGTCTTCAACAACTGGATCAAGCGCATGGTCAGCCAGTACGGCTTTGACGGTCTCCGCCTGGACAGCGCCAAGCACGTCGAGAAGTCGTTCTGGCCCGGCTTTGAGACCGCTGCCGGCGTGTTCTCCATCGGCGAGGTGTTCCACGGCGACCCCAAGTACGTCGCGCCGTACCAGGACTACATGGGCGGGGTGATGAACTACCCCGCCTACTACTGGATCACGCAGGCCTTCCAGTCGACGACGGGCAGCATCTGGAACCTGCGCGACGGCATCAAGACGCTCGGCACCACGGCGCGCGACCTCACGCTCTACGGCAGCTTCCTCGAGAACCACGACCAGGCCCGCTTCCTCCACTCGACGGCCGACCTCGCCCTGCTCAAAAACGCCCTGACCTTCACGCTCCTCATGGACGGCATCCCCGTCATCTACCAGGGGCTGGAGCAGGGCTACAAAGGCGGCGAGACGCCCTACAACCGCGAGGCGCTCTGGCTGTCCGGCTACAGCACCCAGACGGCGCAGTACCAGTGGATCAAGAAGCTCATCGGCCTGCGCTCGACCATGGCGGCCCAGGACGGCGGCTACCTCTTCTACAAGGCCCTGCCCATCTACACGGACAGCCACATCATCGCCATGCGCAAGGGCTTCGACGACGCCCAGGTCGTCAGCGTGTACGCCAACGTCGGCGGCAACAGCACCTTCGGCGTGGCCCTCGGACAGGCGGAGACGGGATTCCGCCCTTGCAAGCTCATCATGGAGATCACCAAGTGCAAGCCGTTCGTGACGGACTCGAGCGGCGTGCTCCAGGCGCACAGCGGCACCGGAGAGCCGCTCGTGTTCGTCCCGGCCGAGCGGGTCATGGGGACGGGTATCTGTCCTGGCGGCATAGGCAAGCCACCTCCTCCTCCTCCTCCTTCTCGTGCCCGTCCCAGCAGTAGTAGCAGCAGCAGTAGCACTGCATCCCCGTCCGCGACGGCCACGATCGCTTTTGAGAGGACTGATTATAACTTAGGTTACATAGGACGTTTTAATAACATGACTTCATCCTGCTGAGGCGACCCCCACCCAACCAACACACCGTGAACAAACCAACAACTGCGCCAAGACAGCAACACATTGCCGACGACATTCCTTCGACTGTGCAAACACAGTGCAAACAACACCGTGACGAACAATCCATCGAACCCGATCTCCACCGACGCCAACGATCGATGTGAACAAACAAGCAATGGCAAATAACCAAAACAAAAAAGTGATCAAACAAACAAATCCGTCCTCGACATCGAAACAAAAGCAAACATTCTATTGATGCGATTTCTCTATCCTAGTGTTAAGTCCTATTTTTTTCCGTAAATGAATTTTCGGCATCGGTACTTAAAACTCCAGCAACCCGCCGTGTACATATGGGAGGACCAAAAAAAAAGAGGGTATCAGCCCGCGGATTCGGTAGCTCATTCGATTCTCTTCCAATACTGGCGTTACTCGAGGTGGGGTGTGCCGGCGGGCATCACTTATACCCACTCAACCCAACCCACCTTCGAAGCCTCACCTCGAGTGCGCATATTCTGTGTTAGTCCTTTTACTTGTATCAAACATACGCTGCAGTTGCGCATAATACTTCAAAAGCACTTTGGCACTCTGACGTGAACGAGTTGTTTCAGTGTGGAATATCTCTGTTTTGATTGAACAACTGTGTAAAAATGTCATGTTCCTCGTGAGCCCCGTCCCCCAATCCCGATTATGCGTAACTGAAATGCTATGTACAAGAATCTTGAAGACGACCTAAGGTATCTTGGGAAGGGAAAAAAAGGGTAGCCTGCCCCTGCTTTGTTCTATGCAAGGCCAAACGCAGCCTTGGCCCGCGTCCAATACGCGACGCGGTCCTCCGTGCCCGAGGTGCCGACGCACTCCATGTACAGCGTGAAGCCGCGGACCGTCCCCTCGGCGAGCTCGTCGCGCGTGCTCTGGTCGCAGTACGTGGTCAGGTACCACGCGGCCGAGCCCCAGGCGTACTCGTCGGGCATGACGAGCGCGAGGACCTCGTTCTTCTTGTCGTCCGACAGCGTGCTGCCGTCCGCGTCCGCGGAGCCGGCGATGGCGGTGGCCTTGTCCTTGAGCTCGGGGATGGAGAGCGCGTACAGCAGGTTGTACTTTGGCATCTGCAGGTTGCGCGTGCCCTGGCCGGGGCGGCCGGGGGCCGGGTAGTGGTTGCGGTTGTACTTGAAGTCGCCCGTCTCGAAGGCCATGAGGGAGAGCAGGGCGGCGATCTCGCCGGGGCGGTAGACGGCGTACTTTTGCATGGCGGCGGGGACGAACTGCGCGGCTTGCTCGGCGGTGGCGCACTCGTCCGGGAAGGCGGCGCCGTCGCAGGTGGAAGAGGTGGGCGCGACGGCGAGGAGGATGGCCGTGGCGTTGTTGTTGCGGACGGCGACGGGCGAGGCGAGGGCCAGGCCGGCGGCGAGGAGGGTGAGCGGGAGGAACTTGGCGAGGACCATTTTGAAGATTTTGGGGTTTTTTTTTCCTTTTTAAAAGGTTGGCGAACTCGGATGCCGTGAGAGGTTCAAGATGGGCAGGGCGTGTTTGGTTTCTTATGAGTTGTTTTAGGTGGTTGGTGCAGGTCGATTGAGGTGTGACGTAGGGTTCGTGATAGGTGGTGGTTGTCGTGAGAGAACGAGCGGGTGGCGTTGTGGTTTTTGTACAATGTTGAAGACAGGACAACCAAGGACAAAAAGGCTATTGTCCCGGAGGAGGAAACAAACAGAGAACGAACGGCGGTGGCTCAAGTGAGTGACACAGTCAGACCAGGGAAAAAAGCGAAGCAAGGCGAAGGAGAGGAAAGCGCAGTTCCGCAGGGAGGGTGCGAGTGCGAAGAGGAGGGTGTTTGTGTCTTTTTTCTTTCCCGTCTTCCTTCTTACCCCAGTATAAGACGACAAGCCTTTTTAGTACGGACACTGGGCAACAGCAACAGCCGCACCCCTGAGCACAGCAGCATCTGAGTATCGGTAGGGGGTATGTCGGGGGTTTCCCTTTGGCTAGGACTGTTCGTAAATGAGCGGTAGTAAGGCTGGTCATGCGGGATGCCAGTCAGGTCAGTGCCCTTGATCGCTCCTCCCGTCGTCTTGAAAATCCTCCTCTTCCTCCTCCACCTCCGTCACCCATCCGCTCTCTCCGCGCGCTTAAGCCAGTGGAATTGCACCCTGATTTCCCCACCATGGAGTGACCTTGCACGACGGAACTCCCTTGGGATGGTTTCCTTTTTGGAGAAATGCTTGGGAGCTAGGTCCTGGCCAACCAGCAGAAAGGGGGGGTCGAAGAAACTCAACTTTGGACCACAGATCGTCGGCGAGGCCTGGGCAAGGTGGCCGTGGTGAAACGAAACAGGGGCCAAGCACTTGCGCTTCGCTGGGGAGTGCATCTCCCGGGCTCTGTCAAAAAGATGCAGCTGCATGCCATCGATTGGCTGAGCGTTGCGGCTGACGGTGCGGAGGCTTCTTTGCAACCCCCGGCTCGCGGAGGGTGGCTGCGGTAGTTTAGAGGGGCAGTATGGTGCCGTTGGTGCCGGGAGGGAGCGGGCGAATGCCAAAGGCTGGCTGGGAGGCAACGTCTCTGCAAAAAACGGGGGGGACGTCGTTTGGCCTCCTGCGTTTGACTACATGGTAGTGCGTATGGACGTCGCGTGGGCATTCGTGGGATTAGACGGGGCGAAAAGCAGGTTGCCGTGATGGTCTCGCCATGTTGAAACATCCGGCCGGTTTTCCTCGCTGGCAAGCCACTGAGAGCAAAAAAGGTTGATGGGCTGTCATCCTGTCTCTTCGCCGAGTCTTTCCACCCTACCCGCGCCGTCCGAGTTGAGCCAGGGGCATAACCTGGCCAGAAAGGCCCGTGGCTTGGGCGGGCTCGTGTGATGTTGCAGATAGACAGAACTCGCAGATGATGATCCGTCTTGGTTCATGCGAGTTGGTGGCCAAGCACAACCTTGGACCACCACCACCAAGACGGGCAGCCCTAGGACTGGGGGCCCTTCAGAGAAGATAGGCCTGGGAGGGGCGCTGCAACCTGCCTTGCTTGCTATTCCTTTTGGACCTTAATTCGGGTTGCACCGCCTGGGATTGGGTTAATTTTGGAGGGGCATGACAAAGACGCAGTGGAGATAATAAGGATCATTGATTGCAAGACAAAAAGGCTGATTTGAAGACGATTCCTGGCTTGAAGAAGATGGCTGCTGAGTGAGACCCAGCAATGGCTGGCTGGCTTGTCGAAGGATTGTCAAAGTCCGATGAACTGCGACCGCGCCCCCTGCTGGAGATGCTCAAAGCCCCTTCCCTGCCTGCAAAGCCACCACCCCAAATTACATAAGCCGCGTCTGCAATTGAGGCGTTGGTTTGCTGCAGCTCGGATCGACCAATGAGCTGCGGCCCGCACTAACGGCCCCAGGATCGGTTCCTGCGCCGCTAGACTCTCCGCTAGACTCTCAGCCAACGCGACAGGTGCAGCAACCTTCAACCGCGACCACTACACCAAATTCAACTCTCATCAATTGCGCAGCATCGATATCATCTCCAACACCGAATCAACTTCATCGCTTACCGAACGAACACCCGACGCCATGGGGGAGAATCAGTCGAACGGAGCCGCCGCCGCGCAGCAGCCTGCGCCGACAATGGCGATGTACCGTGAGGAGCAGGCACGCCTGCGGCAAATGCTGGACAAGAGAGCAGCGATCGCGAGGCGGCTCGCTAACATTGAGTCGGAGATCGAATCCAAGGAGACTGCGTATCTCGACAGCACACCAAACGGCAACATCATTGCGGGATTCGACAACTACATCAAAGGCACAGGCGCAGCGGCGCAGCGGAGGAAGGCGGGCGCCACAGAGCAGAACCGCGTGTTTTCACGGTCTTCGATCTCGTACCGTCCTGGCAGTGTATGTCGCCCTTGTTCGGTGACTTTTGGGGGGAGAAAAGTGATTAACAAGGTTTTAGGAGGCTACCACGCCAGGCTCTACGCCTGCTTCGCATGCGCCGACGCCGTTGTCCACCTCGTTTAAGGACGGTTCCGGTTCGAATCACGCTACGCCCACGTCTGCCACCGCTTCCAAGTCTGGCAAGAAGAACAAGAAGGCGAACGACGAGGATAGCGACCACGACTCGCAAGCCCCGAACAAGAAACGCATCAACTTTGGCGCTGGGCGGAAGTGAGGACGGCCGCAGGGCTCGATGATGCTTTTGACGCTGAAAGGGCAGCTATCCGCCATCGAGGTGGCAGGGTTTCTCGTGGCATCTGCAGCTCGCCTAGATGCCTATGTTGGCGACCATTGTCGTCTGCTATGAGTTGGCCGCACCTGCAAGAAATCAGGGATCCGAGATGGCGGATCAAAACGCGACCCACGACAACTTTGGAGTTCTGGATTATGATACCCTTAAACCATTTGAAATACTACTGTTTGAATTGACAGGCTTTGCGTACGCTGAATCTTGGGCCCAATGCAGAAAGCCTCAGTTCATTGAAACAACTCTCTCTGCACCACTACGTCTTGCCCGCCCGTTTCACGCCTCATCGTTCTCAGCGAGTGCCTGGAGAACGAAATTCCTGTTCACCTGCTGAAGAATGTGGACATCCCTACTGGGAACTCTGACTCTTTAAGAACATTGAGGGGACTTGTTCAGCTACACAGTGGGAAAGACAGGCTGGGCCAGGCCAGCGACTCAATCGCCGTCGCGAAACACTGCTTGAATAGTACAAATTGCCGGTGTTTAGCGCCGTTGGCTGGCACTTCTGCGCCGAGAAAGCGGCAAAAGTTCCTGGTGGATACGAACATTTGAGCCTCTAGGCCTGTCAGGCCACTTGGATGGAACTGCGATGCTGGCCATGACTCCGCTTGATGGTGAAGGTTGCCTTCAGGCAATTGAGCAAATTGTATGCAACTGCCTTTCTCGGCCCACGGTGCCTGACTATTGGCCAAGACGGGCCATTCGCAAGGATGAAACTGTTTACTTGGTGCCCTCTGACACCTCTATGGACACGGTCAACCAAGATACTATTTTCAAGCTTCAACGGCTAGAGTCCTTTGTTCCTTCATGGCATGTTTGACAAATTGCGAGAGCCAAGATATCGATAACACAATCATCAACCCAGGTCTCTCGCATCATGCATCATCCTGTCTTCAACAGAAGCATTTGGCCGTCTGCTTCGCGTGATGCTCCCCAGCTCTCCAGCGCCAAGTGGTTTCGGAGCCGATGGGACGGTCTGCAGTGAGGGGTTTGAGGGGTGCACCTGAGCCTGTGCAGCGCTTGAGCAGGGGCCCGAGAACCTTGTCGGCTCTCTAACAGCCGTTGCTAGCTTGGTTCGTAGCTAGTGCGGGGCTCCTCGACCAAGCTCCATGCCAGCAAGTCGATCCCCAACGTTGCGGTGCGCTCTGCAACAGAGGAGCAGAGTCGCTCGTCATACATCTACAGCACAGCTCCCACCTTGACGTCTGTTGCTGGCTATCTTCCTCTCGTGAACCTCGTGATTAATAAAACATCAGATTCCTCTGCAGCTCCTCATGATGACGATACAAGCTTCCAAGTTCACACCCGAGGTTCTCCTCTCTGCCCCGCGCAGGTCTCCCGGTGTTCCCAACCCATCGGGCTCCAAAGTGCTATATACTGTAAGTCTACGACGTTGCTATTTCCATGCGCCGCATCAATCAAGGGTGGCAATTGAATGCGGCAACGTGGCTTTGAGCATGCATTAACTCGATAAGGTGTCGACGTATTCGTTCGAATCCCACAGCAAGACCTCCCAGACTCGGGTTCTCGACGTCGAGAGCGGCCATTCCACGCTCCTTTACGAGGACCAGTCCTACAACGATGCGACGTGGATTTCAGACGAGCAAATTGTGCTCCTTCGCAGCGGCGAGAAGGGTACCACCAGCCTCATACTGGGAAATGTCAGCGAACCATCCGTGTAGGTGCTCCGCTCGGCACACTCCTTCAGAACAACATTGACAATGAGATTGCAGAGTCAAGGAGATCCGCAACTTTGAAGGAAGTCTATCGAGTCTGAAAGTCAAGCGACTCTCGGACAACGAGGTCGCGATTGCTCTGTGCGTCCTGACCACCCCGTCTGGGGCCATGTACAACCCGGCGGCAGAGAAGAAGCAGTTGTCTACAGGCAAGGTGTACTCGAGTCTCTTCGTTAGACACTGGGATACATGGGGCAACGAGAACCACAACTCTATCTGGTACGGACTCCTGAAAAAAGAGGACGAATCGTATAAGTTGGAAGATCCCGGCTTGGTGAACGCCCTCGACGGCACAAAGCTTCAATCCCCTGTCCCTCCGTTCGGTGGCGCGGGAGACTTTGACATCAGCAAGAACGGACTTGTCTTCGTTGCGCGCGACCCCGAGATCTCCCCTGCGATATACACGAAGACCGACCTCTACTTTGTTCCTTTAAAGTCTTTTACGGAGACTAAGCCGCCGGCGCCTCAGGTGGTCAAGACGAGTAAGCTTTGCGGCTACTCCACCTCGCCTGTGTTTTCCAGGGATGGAAAGAAGGTTGCGTTCACGAGGATGAAGAGTGACCAGTACGAGACGGACAAGCCGAGGCTCATGCTGATCCCGGATATCTTCGACTTGTCCAGCGTGCAAGAGTTCTACGAGACCGAGGATGGTGTCGGCGGATGGGACGCTCGACCGGAATGGATCACCTGGAGCAAAGATGATTCGGAGCTTTTTGTATCCGCTGAAGAGCACGGTCGTGCGAAGCTGTGGAAGCTGCCTGCCACGCCACACGAAGCCAAAGACCTTCCGGCCGCGATTTATGAGGACGGCTCGGTCCTGGAGGCGAAGTTGCTCGGAGACGATGGTAACAGTCTGTTCATCAGCACGTCTTCTAGAGTTGAAAACTCGGCCTACTCAATTCTGGACCCTGCCAGCAAGAAGTCAGATCTCGTTTCATCAAGCTCAAAGCACGGCAAGTCTCTCGGCCTTTCCAAGTCTCAGTGCGATGAGTTCTGGTACAAGGGAGCCGAAGGCTACGACGTTCACGCGCTCGTGGTGAAGCCGTCGAACTTTGACCCCAACAAGAAGTACCCGCTCGCTTTCCTGATCCACGGAGGGCCTCAAGCTGCGTGGATGGATAGCTGGAGCACTCGCTGGAACCCTGCCATCTTTGCAGAGCAGGGATACATTGCAGTGATGCCAAACCCGACGGGAAGCACTGGCTACGGACAACAGCACACCGACAACATCCGGAACGAGTGGGGTGGCCGGCCGTACGTTGACCTGGTCAAGTGCTTTGACCACATCGAGAAGAACATCTCGTACATTGACTCGAAGAATGCGGTTGCTTTGGGGGCTTCCTATGGAGGCTACATGATCAGTAAGTTTACGACAGACTTGGGTGTAGCATAGGTGCGCTGACTTTCTTCCAGACTGGATCCAGGGCCACGAACTTGGAAGGAAGTTCAAGGCGTTGGTGTGCCATGACGGCGTGTTCTCAACACTCAACCAGTGGTCTACCGAGGAGTTGTTCTTCCCCCTCCACGACTTTGGAGGTACTCTATGGGAGAACCGCACGGGCTACGAGAAGTGGGATCCTGCTCACCACCTCGACCAATGGGCCACCCCTATGCTGGTCATTCACAACGAACTGGACTACAGACTACCAATTTCAGAGGGTCTGGCGATGTTCAATGTGCTGCAGGCACGCAATGTGCCCAGCAAGTTGGTGATGTTCCCTGATGAGAACCATGTAAGTGTCAATGCAGAATCCGACCTCGCCATGAAGGCTAACTTGAGAACAGTGGGTCTTGAAGCCAGAGAACTCCTTGGTATGGCATAGAGAAGTTCTTGGCTGGATTAACAAGTACACGGGCATCGATAACGCGGAGGACCTGTCCGTTAGGCAAAAGTAGGGATTCGACAGGGGTAAGATGGAAAATTACAAAATTGTACATGAGCTTCGCAATCAGCTTTCGTTGAAACATCTGTGAACAGTTATGTTTTGTCTCATGCAGAGATGAACTGGACAACAAGTAGGAAAAACTTCAAAAGTCAGCTATGAAAATATGAAGGGATATTCTGCGCAGCACAAGCAAGTCACAGCAGCTGATAGCCTGTGTAAACACAGTGCTTACACTGTAAAGTCCATCGAACGTTCCTGCCAAAAATGACGGCAGTCCAAGAGCTCCTGCATTTTGCTGGTCCGAGCTCCTTCCAACGAGGCTGAAATTTCGAAGTGCGCACCTGCTCGGTCTCGACGGCCAGACGAACAAACATCGATTTGCAGACGACTTTCGCGAGACAACGGATCGAACGCGACGGCAAACCCGTTGACATACCGCGGCGACTCGAAAAACACGCGCCAGAGCATCATGCGAAGCTCTCCAACACAGCTCCAGAATCGGTGGTGACGGACGGAATCGCACCTTCTTGCCCTGCCACAGCACCCGCGATTTCCTCTTGAACCCAACGCTCGCTCTTCTCGATCACGCGGAAACCGGACCGGCCATTACCTTGCCTTTACACAAAAACGATTTGATTCCCCAACGAACAAACTACAATCACACAGACGTACATATACCTACCCAAGATGACGCCCCCACCATTACTATTCCACGCCCTACTGCGCCCCGCGGTCCTCCAGATTCTCCGCGCGACGGGCTACCACGCAGCGCGCCCGGTCGTCCTCGACGCCGTGACGGAGCTGGCGGCGCGGTACATGCTGGCCCTGTGCCAGGCGACGGCGCGGCACGCGTCGGATAACAACGAGGAGGGCGATGCGCCGGGGATCGTGGACGTGCGCATGGCGCTGCAGGAGCTGGGCGCCGTGCCGCCGGACGATGTGAGCGCCGAGGGACGGGGCGCGATATTGGGAGAGATACTCGACGACGTCATGGAGGCGAACGGCGTCGCGGGGGCAGGGGCGCCTGCTGAGAACGGCGACGACGTCGCGATGGCGAATGCGGGGACGGTCGTGGAGAGGGAGCGCGAGAGGGAGGTGGTGGCGGTGGAGGATATTCGTGGCGTGGAGGAGTTTATCAGGTGGTTTTCCGGACCGAGGAACAAGGCCATCCGCGAGGCGGCGGTGGGCGACGGGGAGCTCGAGCTCGGGGATTACCTGAATGGTTTGTTCCCCCCTGGTTCGTTTGTTGCAGACGAGGTAGACGACTAACAATTGCGCACAGTCCTGAAGAAGAAGCACAGCAAGACCGGCGAAGACTCAAAGTACCACGGCACGATCATCGGCAAGGGCAACGACGTGGGCGAGGTGCAAGTCGAGGGCGGCGACCTGCCCAGCATTCACACGTGGCGGGCCAAGATGCGCGGGCCCTCCCCCGCGAGCGCTCTCTCTGCGACATCACCGAACATCAAGGAGGAGTCGAGGCCGCCGAGCTCCGGGCTGAGTTCTGTGGGCGACAGGCTGGGCGACGATCGGGACAGCATGGACTTGTCATAGGAGACGAACACGCGAACTACTAGATCGAAGGCACGTGGCGCTCGACGGCAAAGGGGAGGTTACACGGCGAGGAAGAGGGCGAAGAAGTGATTATCAAAGGGCATAGCGCGGCGTTTTACCGGGTGGGTCGTGATTTTACTTTGGACAGGAGGGGAGACGTTTACACTACAAAAGCATTGTCTTTGGGGCAGATGGCATGAGAGAGACATTTGCGGCTCAGGGGAACGATACCATACCTTTATTCCTGGCCTAGCTGGGACTCGCCATAGGTGTCCGGCTATGCTAATTCACCAACATTTCACGAAGCTGTGGTGAATATGAACACTGACAATCTATTTCTATTGCGTTAAAAATCGATCCAGTCCTGCTGTGAGTGATGGTCGAGCCACGTCTACCGCATAAACTCGGTGACGCGGTCGAGATTGAAGGCGGCGCTGATGAGAGCCAGGTGGCTAAAGGCCTGGGGCGTGTTGCCGAGCTGCTCGCCGCTGCGGGCGATCTCCTCGGAGAACATGCTCAGGTGGTTGGAGAAGCTGAGCATGTTCTCGAAGAGGTTGACGGCGCGGACGAGGTACTTTGGCTCGTAGACGGAGGCGCGGGTCATGGCCTCGACGAGCCAGAAGGTGCACATGCTGAAGGCGCCCTCTCTTCCGCCGACGCCTGTTTTGTATGGTAAGTCTTGAGTGCTCGGCGGTGATGTAAGGGGGAAGAGATGTTTGGGTTTTGCAAAGAGAGGAAGGGGGGAAGGGGGGTGGGTGGTTAGTTACCGTCTTCCGAGAGCTCCGTGTCGTAGCGGTAGACCAGTCCGGTGCTGGTCAGGCCGCCCTTCTCCGGGGGCAGGAGGATGCGGTCCATTGTGTTGAGGAAGCGCGGGTCGTTGGGGGCGATGAAGAAGACCAGCGGGGCGATGAGGATGGAGGAGTCGATCATTGTGTTGTTTTCGTAGCTTTGGACGAAGGACTTCATCTCCTTGTTGTAGCCTGGGGACGTGATGTTAGTGGAAGCGGGTAACGCAGGGAAGTGCTGAGGGTGAGGGATAGTGAATACCTTTGTCCATGATCTCCTCCATGAGGTTGTCGCGGGCCTCGAGCCACTTGGTCCGGTTGGGGCAGGGGAAGTTGCGCTTGTCCGCGAGGCGGAGGCCGCGGTCGAAGGCGACCCAGAGCATCACCTTGGAGTAGGTGAAGTTTTGCTTGTTGTTGCGGACTTCCCAGATGGACATGTCGGGTTCTGGACTCGTGTCAGGAAACTGGGGTGAGATGAGCTCACAAGAGGACCCTTACTGTCTGTGATTGTGAGAACAAAGTCTGGCGCGTGTTAGCTAGCTTCCCAACGTCTGTCAGATCTGGTCACAGGGGGTGCCGGCTCACCCAACATCTCCCTCACGGAGCACCACTGATCCCAGCTGATGGGCTTCCCGTACTTGTTGTACAGATAAATGGCGTCCATGAGCTCGCCGTAAATGTCGAACTGCTGGTGGAAGGCGGCGCCGTTGCCGATGCGGACGGGCTTGCTGCCCCTGTACCCCTCAAGGTGGGAGAGCTCGACCTCCGGGATCTCGGTCTCGCCGCGAATGGTGAACATGATGGGCAGCTCCCCGTCCGGGCCGCGCGACTTGATGAAGCGCTCGCTGATGAAGTCCATGTACGCGTCCGCCTCGGCCGAGAAGCCCAGCCGGAGGAGGATGTAGATTGTGAAGCTGGAGTCGCGGATCCAGCAGAAACGATAGTCCCAGTTGCTGCGTATGGCCACCGTTTCAGTGAAAGTTGCATAATCATCATCAACCCAGCAGCATACACAACACTTACCGAACACCCCCAATGTCCTCGGGAATCGAAAACGTCGGGGCGGCGATAATGGCCCCCGTCGGCTCATAGGTCATCATCTTGAGCAGCATCAGGCTCCGGTTGACCACCTCCCTCCAGCGGCCCTTGTACCGGCACTTGGAGATCCAGCTGTACCAGAACGACTGCGTGTCGTGCTGCTGGCCGTCGAGAACCGCCGTGGTGATGTTCTCAGTGACGTGGTCCGGGATGTCGTTGCGCAGGACGAGCGAGATGGCCTGGCCCTCCTCGATCGCAACGTGCACGACCACGCCCTCGCTCAGCATGCCATCGCGCTTCTCCTTTCTGAAAGTGACGGATGGCGCGGCTGCGGCTCCATCGGACTCGGCGTCGACCGTGACGTCGAGCTGGAGCTTGTAGTGCTCGCTGTGGAAAGTCACCGCCCTGCTGGCGTTGCCGCGGGTATGAGTCTGCTGTACGATGGTGGTGACGTGCGGCTCCGTGGCGTATTGGAAGGCCGGGAAGAGCTCAATGTCTGTACACGTCTATGAGCTGGCACGGTCCCGTAGAGGGATGCGGATGAGGGATCACGAACCCATCTCCAGACGGCCGCGGATGCACTCGACGCGGCGGACGAGCCATTTCTTGAGCTCCTCCTGGATCTTGGTGGTCTCGCGAAAGGCGCTCTGCCGGTTGTTCTTGGCCAGGACGGTGGCCGTCTTTGGGCGGGGGAAGAAGTCTACGAGGTCGACGACGCCGTCGTCGTGGATGTATCTTGTCTGCAGGATGTTTGAGGACGGGAGGTACTGCTGTCTTTGGGTGCGGTCAGGTCAATAGCGTGTGGTATGTGGCTTCTGGACGGGCCTCATTCTTACTTTGTCGTGCAATGCTTGGACGCAGGAGGGCAGATGCTGAAGAAGCCTCCTTTGTCCTTGTCGAGGAGACGACAGAAGACGGTGGGAGAGTCAAAATCGGGCCTGAAGCACAAGTCAGGCTTGTTGGTTTAGGGTCGTGCGGGACTCAAGTGTAGTCATGGGGAGGCATCACGAAGGGCAAGACTCGAAGTTCCCGGTGTTGACTATGTCTGCTCATTTGAGCGTCCATTCAAGTTGGCCAGTAATCAGTCGTCCTGATGAACCAACTTGGTGCCATCAAGTCATGTTGAGCGCAGCAACATGGCGACCGACGTTCATTACTTCGTGTAAGTGAACGCCAAGCATCAGGACCTGAAGTGAAATTCGTCTCATACCAACACATAAAATCAACAGAACCATTCATGCCCACGAGCGCGCATGTGTGCATGTTGCCGATCATTCCATAGTCCTCGATAGGGAGGTATCCGACATGGCTGCCGGCGGAATGTCTCTTTGGACACTGCTGAGCCATGACGTCGGTTTACCGGAGCGGCGGGAAGATGTAGTACTGGTTTGTTTTCTTCAAGGATGGGATTCTAGAAAATCGCATGTGTCGCGAAAAAAAGCAATGGTCAAGACTGAGCGTCTTGGGCCAGGCTGCACAATAAAATGTCTCTCCTCATTTACGAATGACATGAAGTCGTCGCAAGGTGTGAGGTCAAGCCTCGGTCAAGGGAGAAGGGTTAAACTCCGGCCGATTGCTGAACACGGAAAACACGGGAAGCTTGCGGTCTAGAGCTTCGGTGGCTGCTGCGAGGCGCGCCAAAGAGACACATTCTTACCGCTTGGCTTTGTCGAGAAGGTATCTAAGTAGCCGAAGGCCGGAGAAACGTCCACTAAGACGGAAATCCTGATTTCCAAGGGAAACGAACGGACGGCACCAGCGTCGAGCTGCATATTTTGATACGCATCCAATAGCCAATGGCTGCGAGTTCCATCGATGCTGTCAAATAGTTCGAGCTGATTGACTTTTGCTAGATCAATAGAAACCGACAGAGGCCCATGGTGATGTCGAGGCAGACCGATGACGCCGTCGACTTGGCCCTGGACGCGTCGAGAAGCTGCCGCATATCCACTTGGTGGGATGGTCTATTGACGGGAGAGCTGTCAGATCTGCAACCCGAATTGGGTCAGGCACAGCCAGCTACCCTGCGCGAGCTAAGGCGATCAGGTAAACTCGCACCGAGAGCGGGCCAACAACCAACACCCGTTCAGCCGTTCTGTCGCTGCTGTCCACTCTCTCTCGCCCGACTTTCGGTTTCTGCTTTCTTCTTCCCTTGGCGTGGATCTTTTGGAAAAGAGCTCCTGCCGGAATATCCACTGCGACCTGGCTCACCTGAGTCGTAAGATCGATCGGGGGAGGGGGCGCAGGAATCCGAATGAAAGCCCCGTTACGCACTCGGTTTAGGGCTGAATGACGGGTGGCTGACATCATGACGGCTCTCTCTCTCTCTCATCCCTTTTACCGTTACGCGAGCTGCCCCAAGCTCCCCCCGTGCGTGCCATAGCGGGAAGGGAGGAAGAGGCGGGAAGGGAAACGGTGTGTGGCGGGTGACTGCATATGTAGAAGGAAGCTCCTGTCTCACCAGGCAGTGTTCAGGTGAACCGGCATCGGGAATATTTCTGGGAGAGGCGGGTTAGTGTGTGAGACAAGCGCATTCCCAACCAGCTCCTAAGACTGAGAAGCCATGTATTTGGTGAAGGATTTTGCGGGGGAGGCTGGCCGGGCTCGTCCCTCGTTGTCCATGCCAAAAACCGTCAATCGATAGATGCCGTCGAATTTCAAGCCTCCCGGACTCGAGCGTTTTTCAGCCCCCTTCCCGCAGTCTGTGTAAGTAGACACATGTGTGTGTGTGTGGGTTGTGGCTCGGTCCAGACCTCCATGTGAAAAAGGCGGGACAAGATGGGGGAACATAGCAAAGCTGAGAAACAACGTCGTCTATTCGAAGGGCAAACGAAACGACCCGAGGCAGGAGCTGTTGGATGGGCGATAGCAAAAGCCTGTTATTGTTGCTTGGAAGTCTCGGAAGAAACGGGGCGCCAGAAACAACGACAATGCAACGGTCGTTTAGAGTGTGTGCAGATCATTTGTTAATCAGCAGGACAACTTGATGTTGAATTATTGATTTTTAGCTTTTGCCAAACATGTCGACAAGTCGAGTGCGCATTTCGGATGCTTCTCGGGAGCAGCGGGTCGCGGCACTGCCCGAGAAACCGGCTCGGTAGGCACTGCTTGATTTTCTGGGCGAGAAACTGGTCCGAATAGGGAAGACGACGGACGGACAGCGATGTAGACACCACACGGCGAATTGCAACTTGATGGATGCATGGTAGCAGTGGTGTGTGCGAGTGCGAGTGGAGTCTGGTCACCCGAGCACTTTCTGCTTGCACGAGCGACCACATGGCAGTCGTGAACCTTAACCGAGAGGACACCACCACCACCCACGGCTGCGGTATGTCTGGCAGTCTGCGGTATTGGTGTTGCAGTCTGGTTCATTCGAACGAGGTACCCAGCCAGCGACCTAACAGCCGGTGGGAACCTGTGACTCTGAGCGTGAGAGACGGCTGGACCAAGCTTAAATCGAGGTGAAGGCGCGTGAAACTCGGGAGGACACTTTTCTGCAATTCTTCGGACGACGGTCCCTGCTGGTTGCCAGCCTCCATCCTCCCGGCGTCATGCGTCGAAAAGGCATGGGGAAAATAGGATTAGGGGAGCTAGCTGTTAAAGTGTGCCTTAGTCTTTTTTAGGTTGGCATGCTGTAGCTCACTTTCGCCTAAAGGCACCATGAAGTCAGGCAATCTTAAATCTCCTTTCAGGTACGGATACCTTTACCCAGCCTCAGGAGAGCTGGCTCAGGAGTCAGGCCAGGTCAGGCCGGGGCAGAACCCAGGAGAAATAAAGTATTCGTACTGGCGGTGGTTGAATTGTGAAAATCGTTCAGGCAGCCGGCCATTGGTATATGGCGGGGACGGTGAGCCGTCGGACGGGGCCAAGATTGATGACTCAAAGCAGACGGCGTGTTGTTGTGATATTGCGGGCAATGCGTTGTTGGTTTGTTGTTTGGTGCCGTTACGTTGCGGTCAGGTAGCAATGTGTCCATGACCAAGACGACAAGAACGACCCAGACCCAGTATTTCCTTCTCTCTGGGCTTCCAACGATCCACGATGGCCCATGATCCTCAGCACTCGAGGTGGGATGCGGATGGGATGCAAGATGCACTAACAGCGGGGGAGAACAAGTCGTCGATGGGGAAGGCCCGCGGGATGAGGAACGGTACCTGACCGCACCGCAGCACAGGTGTTGCCAGTCGGGTCCAGTGCATTGTACTGGTTGCATTTCTCATGGGGTTCGCCTCTCTCTCTTGGAATAAAGAGCAATCAGTGGTGCTCATCACTGTGAGCTGGCATGTCACAGGGAGCCGAGGGGAGGGAATCCCTGAGCAGACGACCCTGACCGCTCCAGTTGTGTAGCAGCAAATCCAAGAGCCGTCTCCACCATGAGGCGCGCCAAGATTGGGCCCACATCTCATCAGCGAGACACCGCGACTACTGGCCGTGATTGGCCGGTAATTGGCGGTAAGCCTGCATAGCGTACAGTGCGCTTGCCTACAGGGCAGAGGCACGCTGAAAACCCCTCCCCAGCGTGCCAGCCCAGCCCAGCCCACGGGCTCTCTCCCACTTCACACTCACATCGGCTGGTGTGGGCGCGACACTGGGGTCCAGAAATGATCCGCACCGCCGTGACCATCTCCGCCTCTCTGTCCCTCGCGACCGTGGAAGTCTGTCTGCCACTTCCTGCCTCCCCCTCCTCTTCTGGGTAGGTAGGTAAGCAGCCAAACCGCACCTAGGTTCCTGCTAGCAGTAGGTAGCAGACCATAGCAAAAACCCAAGCACCGAGCACCAGCTGCAAGCCCAGCTCGACCTGCCAGCCAGAACTGCAAATGACCGCGCCCAGCTCGTCGTCCCGACCCCGAACCCAGAGACCAAGCAAACTAGAGCCAGATCCAGCCAGACCGGGCAGTCTCCAGAACCAGACCCAGACCCAGACCCAGACACCCCCGACCCATCCAATCCATTTCATTCACACACCCCGTTCGTTGGCTTGTTCATTGTACGAAGTACCGTACCGCATGCCTTACCGTACCGTACCTTACCTCACGCTTTACCTACCTTGCCGAATGGCAAATGCACCTGCACCGGGACCTATCCTCCAGCCCCAGCCGTGAACCGCCCGGTGGAAACCAGATTTAATCATGTCCACCTCCTCCTCAGATTCCTCATCCCTAGTGCATGTGCTGCCTCCCGACCCCAGTCGCTCTTCTGCTCCAAGTGCCATATCATCCTCTCCCGACCCCATTGACCTCGGCGACGACGCCAACTCTTCATCCCACGATACACATCTCCACCACCAAAACCGTCGTCTCCTGAGCCCCTCGCCCTTGCTCCTCCCACCACCCAAGTCCCCTTCGCCTGGACACGCGACCACCAGCGACACCTCCGCGGATGACCCCCGGCCACGAGACCAACCCGCCGATCCTGCCCACGCTTCTCCGCGCCTGGGCTCCTCCTACTCATCTTCACTTAACCCGTCTCCCTCCCGTCAGCAGCACTCCCCCGTCGCCGACGGTAACGGAAACAACGACATTGAGATGGAGCCGTTGAAAGAGACCGGCCATCGCCGGCGCAGGAGCAGTCTTATGCAGAGCGCCGGCTCTAGCAACCACAATCGAACTCCTTCGCGTAGCCATGGCGGAAACCTGCTCGAAGAGCCCAAGATCTCAGAAGAGGACATGGGCACATTGCCGTCTGCCTCAAAAGACATCGACAACGATAGCTTTTCCGACGAGGACCTCCACGACGATGAGGAAACTGGCTTGACGAAGAAGGACAAGAGGAGAAAGAAGCACAAGAAGCGAAACAACAGGAGATTAGACCAGAGAATCGCGCCAGGTGGAGGCGTCACTGCCGAAGAGAAAAAGGAGGCGGACCAAAATGTTATCAGGAGGTCTATGGTCAATATCGTGTTAATCCTGCTGTGGTACCTGTTTTCTCTCAGTATCTCACTGGTAAGCAACATCGTCCCCCTCCCAGACCGTCAGCATCACCTCGAGCTGACAATTGATCCTCCAGTACAACAAATGGATGTTCGATAAGGACCACCTCAACTTCTCCTTCCCCATGTTTACGACTGCATGCCACATGCTGGTACAGTTCGCCCTCGCCTCTTTGATTTTGTTCTTAATTCCCTCCCTGCGCCCCTCGAATGCGCAGCGCCACTCCGACCTGGGTCGTTCACGGCACGAGTCCGAGCCAGAACGGCCGTTGATGACGAAGATGTTCTATCTGACGCGAATTGGCCCATGCGGTGCCGCGACGGGCCTCGATATTGGCCTCGGAAACACTTCCCTCAAGTTTATTACTCTCACGTTTTACAGTACGTCCTTGATCCTGGCCGACACTCCATCTTGAGTTGCTAACGAGGTTCAGCCATGTGCAAATCATCTTCCCTAGCCTTCGTGTTGATCTTCGCCTTTTTGTTTAGACTCGAGAAGCCGACGTGGCGCCTCGTTGCCATTATTGCGACCATGACAGCCGGTGTGGTGCTCATGGTCTCGGGAGAGGTCGAGTTCAATCTTGCTGGCTTCATCCTCGTCATCTCAGCGGCCTTCTTCTCAGGTTTCCGCTGGGGATTGACCCAAATCCTGCTGCTTCGTAACCCTGCTACTTCGAATCCCTTTTCTAGCATCTTCTTCTTGGCGCCGGTTATGTTTCTTACCCTGATCGTTATCGCCATCCCTCTTGAGGGTTTTCCCGCTCTCATCAAGGGTCTCGAAGTGCTCGTGGAGGAGTGGGGTCTCTTTATGACTCCTTTGTTCCTGCTGTTCCCCGGCTGTATCGCCTTCCTGATGACTGCGTCCGAGTTCGCTCTGCTGCAGCGTACTTCCGTCGTCACCCTTTCGATCGCCGGAATCTTCAAGGAGGTCGTCACCATCTCCGCCTCGGCCATTGTTTTCCACGACCGCCTGACCCCTGTCAACTTTATTGGTCTAATCACCACCATTGGCGCCATTGTCGCGTACAACTACATCAAGATCGTCAAGATGCGCGAGGACGCCCAGAAGGAAGTCCAGCGCGGCCACATGGAGGCTGCCGAGTCCTCGGGCTCTAGTGGCAGCGATAACGATGACGGCGGCGAGGAGACGGGTCTGCTGCGCAACAGCACCGACTATGAGGACAACCTCGTCACGGCGGACGGCGACATCATGCCGAACCCGAGCCACACGGCGCAGGAGTCGAGGACGGCTCAGGCCCACCGCGATAACTAGGCGCGTGGCTTCGTATCTCCTTTGTTGTATGTCTGGGTCAAGAAAAAGAAACAAAACTGTACATTTGGAAGCAAGCATATCTTGCCGGTTGGCAGCCAGGGAAGGCAAGGAGTTTGTTTTTGCGGACTTATCCGGACAGAGACAAACTGTACCGAGATCTTTGAAAGAGTCTAAAATGGGTTGGGGCTTTTTGTCAGGCCCAAGGGTTTCAAGGGGTGGCCCAGAGGAAGAGAAGCTTGCATATTGAGATGGATATACCCTACTGGCGACAGTAGACGGAAGAAGACAGGAAGGAAATAGGGGGGATGCATCAGACTGCAGGGTTTGAGCTCCCATCAAATTAGTGTAATACCCAAGAGGTTAGACACGCAGAGAATCAAGAACATTTCATGACCAAAGATGTTTTCATAAGTGAATTTATATCCAGGTTTTCTTCAATGCATTGTGTGATTATTACATGGGTATGCTCTCTGCCTCCAACTCCGAACGCCGCTTTCCATGCTCGAGATCAACTAGGGGAATGCATGTGCCTGGGTGTGATGGCAGCAATCACGAGGCATTCGTAAAACCAAAGCCAACGAGAAATCTTAACCGAGAAGCTTGAGGCCGTTCTTTGTCTTCTGGCCGGGCTTCGTGACGCCGTGGTGATGTACGGGACCGAGGTGGGGTTCATACCCGCCGCCGCCGCCGCCATCGTGCTTGTTCCCACCACCCCCACCACCGCCGTGACCGGAATGCTTCTTGTTTTTCTTGTTGCGGTTGTTGTGGTGGTCCTTGTCCTTGACGTTGGTGATCTTGATCTCGGTGTTGGCCTTGCGGACGACGACGGGGTGGCTCTGGATGTACTTCCCGTTCATCTCCTTGGCGGCCTGGAAGAAGTCGTCGGCGTCGCTGAAGGAGACAAAGCCGTAGCCTTTCGACTTGGCGGTGCGCTTGTCGCGGATGACGCGCGACTTCTGCACGGATTTCCACCGCGAAAAGGCCTTGAGGAGGGAGTCGTCCGTGACCTCGCCAGCGAGGTTGCCGACGAAGAGACGCAGGTGGGAAGGGTCCCACTCGGCGAGGGAGTCGTCTGTCCACTTCTTGCCACCGCCCTCACGTACGACCGTCTTTTTGCGCTCCGGGGGCGCGTTGGCGGCTGCGGCGGCGGCTGCCGGGTCGGGGATGTCGGTGTTATTGAAGCCGCCGGCGCCGGGGATGTTGGGAGTGCCGCGGCCCGCTGCGCCGGAGGCGGTCGCGGGGGCTGAGGCCGAGGCGTCTTTGGACGTGTAGGCGCTCTGCCACTGGGCTATTTGCATCGCCATGTCCGGATCGTAGTCGGAGGCATGTGCTCCTCCCGCGGCAGGGGCGGCGCCGGGGACGGGAAAGGGGTTGCGGATCTGCGGCGCGGCGGAGTAGGACGCGGTCGAGGGGGGAGCGGTGTAGCTGCTCGTCTGGCCGTAGCCGGCGGCGGCGCCGGCTTGCGAATATTGGTGGTACGAGGGCGGTGCCTGGTAAGGCCCGGCGCCTACGGAGGGCGAGGCATGTTGTTGGGGGTAGGATGGGTATGAGGGGCCATAGTTGGCTGCGGGTGCGCTGGCGTAGCTCGGTGCGCTCGAGTAGGAGGAGGGTGACGCCGTGGACGCCGCTCCGAAGGCGGGCTTGAAGGCTGACTTGAAGCCGCCGGACGACTTTGAGGGGGGAGGCCGCGCGGGCAAGGACGGGTGAGATGTGTTGCTGGAGGCGCCGCTTGAGATACCTGGAGGGGGCGGGTAGGCCATGATGAATGACTGTGGACAATGTGGAGGAGGAGGTCTTTTTTGTGGTGGTTTGGGTGCCCCTTCGCAAAGAACAAGACTTTGCGCGGTGTTGTATGTGTGTTTGTGGTGAACGTACCTCTGAGCCTGGGTATTTCCTGCTCAAAGAGATTTCCCTTTAGCTTTGTGTCTTTGCTGCAGCCGACGTGTGGCGTCTGGTGTTGTCGCAAATGGCAAAGGATTCGGGTGTTGTTGGTGATGTACGGGCAAGATGTGACGATGTTGGCGTCGCAGCCTCAGCGAAAGCCTTGGAATGTGTGGCTGATGACTAGCTTTCCATGGTCACGTGCAAATATGTGGCTGGAACATGACAGCGGAGCCGGTCGGTGCTTTCCCTTTCCATCTCCTCTTCGGATGGTGGGTCCACAACTGCCGTCGATCACGGGCTTACATAATTTCAATCGCCAGCAAATACCGAGGTCACTCCGTGCAGTTCCATCCGCCAAGGCCCAGCAGGTCGCGGCTCGCCAGTATCAAGCGGAAAACAGGCGGACGGAATTTCCGTCTTGAGCCATTTCTCCCATGTGGTATCGGTCCGCTCAGCTGGGTTCCTCGGCCGCCCGAATTCCCTACCACCCGTTCCTGCATCAGACGCATTTTATCCGTCGAGAAATATCAGACGGACATGGCGGATAATTGTTAGTGCAATTATTCTATCTCTGCCTCCTTACATGGGGAATTGACATCATGGCGTCCGGGGAGGGCCCGTTTGAGGCCGCTGCGACTGCCACGGTCAGGTCCATGCCAATCAGTAATGCGCGTGGATTCCCAGCGGAGCTCCAGCGGAGTTGTCAACCGACGTCTCCGACCCGTGCAAGTGCGACCGATCCAAGGCCCGAAGACGGCGATACGGTGTTAGGTGTTTAACCCCCACCTAAAGGTTGCCCCTCGTTTCCTTTGTCACGGCCCAGATTTGTGAGCAAGCAAGCAACCCAGGCCCGAGGCCGACGCGAAGTGTGGTGGCATCAGCATGGACGGATTTACCGTCGATTGCGCCTCCATCCACACCTTGAGGTACCTTGGGAGATGGAGGTGCGATATTTTCTGTCCCCCTCCGGCTGAGCAAGCAAAACGCGTGGGGCACCCCAACGAACCCAATAGATTGAACTCGCTGCTCCGGCCAAGCAGTCCAACTGGAGGAAAATGGAGCGGGCTTTTCTGGCTACGGCCAGCTTCGGTTTGGTTGGGACCGACTTTTTTGCCTGGAGACTACACACCATTGAAGCGCATCGTGATTTGTCGCGTATTCTGCGCGAGTCCCGCTGTCTGCTGGCGAGTCTTTCCAGGGATAGTAACAGCCAGGGATGCCAGCTGCGAGGCGCATGCAGACGCGGATGCGGCATCGCTGCCTTCTTCAAGCGAGGACAAGACAGCAGATGCGTTGAGGTTGGGTTTGAGTGGTCACCGGCAAGGCTGCGTTTTTTTGCGGCCTTCCCTCCGAGATCTAACGGCCAGACGGCATCACGCCGAGAGCTCGCATTGTGATCAAAGGCAACGACGCGACGCCGCCTTTCCTCCCAACTTTCAAGGGTCCATGTCCGGAGTTTCTGGAAGCCATGCTGTGCTCTGCTATGCTGGAACGGCCCGGAGCATGGGAGGGGGTGTTTTCCCATGCTGAAGAAACGGAATTTCCTCAAGCGCAGTCCGGGGCATGAGGCACATGCTGGTTTGTGCAGGGCGGCTGCTCGACTGATAGCTCGACTGCACCGTGTCTCCCGCTTCCCTCTCGCGCTCGCCTTTTGTCGGTATCCCCCCCTGGCTGTCGATGAACCGTCCAAGAGCGGGCGAAGCGAACGAGCGAGCGACCACCGGAGCTCCGTTGCGTTGGGAGGGTGATAATATATGCCGCCAGCCCACTGTCTCTCTTGCGTTACCCAACCTTGCGCAAATAAGGTATCGTGGACGTGGACAGGGACAGATTAGCAGGAGCCCCCCGCGTGAAGTTAGACCGAGCGCAGAGTGATTCCTCCGCGGCCGTGGGTTGCGAAACGTCAGGGTCTGACGCATCAGGTTTGAATACCGGAGTCGCACCTCATCTCTTCCTGGAACACGCAGAGTGTGAGGCAGAAACTCGCGGCGGCCAATGGGAAAGGGTGCCTATCGCCGAATCGGACCACAACAGGACGGATCCAGAAGCGCCTTTTTGCAAGGAGTCAGGACCGTCTTTCGTCAAGGCTGGCGCGCCTCTGCTTGACTAAAACACCACCGGCGTGGAGCAGGCATGATGGTCGTTGCTGGGCCGCCATCCGCCGCGCGGGCCGGCTGACGGCCACAATGCGGTAGCTGTGTACACCGGCGTCGCAGCGTGCTGATGAGCAGAGCGACGGGTCCAAGTTGGTACCTGCTTACGCCGTCCTCTAGTCAGAGAACATGATGCTGCTTGATGCTATTCGTTTTGTTTGTCAATCATCGTGTTGCAGGTCTGTGTTCCCTGCAAAACGGCAATACAGGCAAGCTGCAAAATGTGTTTAGGCAAAGATGCCAGGACGGAGGAGCCGGGCTGCTGACAAGAGCGAGAAAGATGAGGTAGCAGGAGAACATCGTCATAAGTGCCCCTCCATGACAAACCACCCAATTGGAGGAGGCAGCACAAGGGGCCTTGATGGAGCACCTTGGCTGGTGGTGACGATGCCGTCCCTCTTCTTTCTTCCTCTCTCACTCGGTCTCTGGTCTCTGGTCTCTGTACGGCGGTATCTCTCTCCCATTGTATGGACGGAAGCGCTGGAAGAGCTGTGGGAAATGCAAAAGATACATGGCCAGTACATGTTGCCCATGAGTAAGCTCCGTGAACAAAGCCAATCGCTTCAACCGGCGTCCCGCTTTTCTGCCCAGTCTTTGGCTTTCCCTCACTCAAAGAGACGAAAGTCAGCCATGGGCGTTTCCCACTGCAGCGATGGCGGCGATGAAGCACCAGGTACCGCACCATGTACGCCCTGGGCCTCCTACTGCTTGGGAGTACTTGGAAGCTAAGAGTGGGAGTGTGCAGGTTGTCATGGGGGGGCCCCTGCCCCAATGCAAACCACCCCCCTCCCATTGTCCCCTCCTACCCCTCCGTCGACCCTCCCCCTACAAACTTCGTCCGGGTTGACGAAAGCTCCAGCTTCTTGTCCTCTTGACACATTCCCCTTGA
>JABGLZ010000828.1:1969-42205 GCA_014705045.1 Colletotrichum theobromicola
CCCTGGCCTGGTCCCCTCTTTTGGCCCCCTTCAAGTCCCCTTTCCCCCCCTGAGCCCTGGCCTTGGACCATCTCCAATTGCGAGGACTCGGAGCTAGAGCCTCGTTTCTCCTGATTAGTCGGCTGGCCAAGTGCCACATCGACTTTTAGCCCCCGTCGACCATCGTGGACTTTGCTGACTGGCGGCGGCTGGGCAGACACCAAGGGGATCTGGTCGACGCTAGCCATCTACGAAAGGCGATTCTCCATCTCCGAGACAACACTGAAGTGCAGTGCAGTGTGCAGCGACGTGGCCAGAATTGAATGAATCGGTTTTTGTGCTCACAGACAGAGTCAAGCAAGCCTAGCCAAGCCAGCCAGCCAGCAAGCAAGCAAGCATCTCTTAATTGCCGTATTACTTAGTACCTAAACGGGGTGAATAATGATTCCAGGTCCTCTGGCGGCGCATGGCTCTGTCTGCGTGCACTGCCAGCGTGCCGATATTGCATTGTCAGGAACGGGCTTTCTTGCTCAATACCTGCTCTGCACCTGCCACTGAAAGCACCCCCTTCCTCTCCTTCCCTTCCTTCTCCCTCATCTCCAAAAACCCCTGACCTTATCCCTGGCTGCTTCCAGCCAGCCTTCCCCTTGCTCCCACCTGGCCGACAGGGGAAGGCACGGCCTTTTCTGGCTTGGTCTGTCCCGTTCCTAACACTTTCCCCGATCAATCCTCCAGGGGTTCATCATTCTCCCCCACCCAGTTTGATGGAACATTGACAGCCGCCTTTGCCAGAACGTCTTCCAAGCTCGGCTCCACTCCAATACTCTGCCTATCCGTACGAGTACCTAAGGTAGGGGACGGATGACCTGCAGTTAGTTGCGCGAACCTCCAAGATATCCGAACTCCCACCAGCCTTTCAGCGCCTGTGATGAAGAATTGAAATTGCATCAGCTGCACTTCAATCTTGCACACCACACTCGTGGAATCTGGCCCGCTCATCCCTCTCTCGGTTCGCCGCTCATCACACAATATCTTCCAACCCCACGCTCTAGAACGCCAGAGCGCAAGAATATGGACGGACCTGCCGTTTGTTCCAAAAATTACCACATCTGTCTGTACTGCTCACATCCAACGCTGCTCATCCCCCACTATACGACATTCTTCGGGAACAAGACCGAACAACCATGGAAATGCAGCACAGTGCCTGCCGTCGACTGCGCAATCCATTCCAGACTCCTCGATCTTTTACTTACAGCAAAGCACATTTGCAACCGACCTGTGCCACCGTGATATCAACTTTATACCCCTACATAGCCTCGGCCTGCCTCCACTTCTGTCCAGTTATTCGGATGAAACACCGCTGCAAGGAGCCTGGGTTCATCAAAAACCCCAGACTGCTACGGCACGGGGGCTTTTGGACACGAGAACTCAACTTCAGGTCAATATCTTGAAAACCTCTAACGCGGCTGGCTCCGTTAGCCGTGGCTTAGCTTTCACCAGTATCCCAACACAATCAATCGCACACCTCAAATAAGCACAGGTCAAACAGAAATGGCGAGAGAAACAACTGGCCGAAACCAAGCTAGGCTTCTGGACCCAAACTCGGAACCTCCTTGGCACCAAGCGCTGCCAAGCGAGATCCGAATGCAGCACCATCTAGACGCGCTCGCCAGATATTGTTGACCTCGCAGACTATTTTCTGAAATCCATCGCGACGCAGTGTCCTGCCTTCGACTTACCTCGAAACCATTGGTTACATAGCTACACAAGCCGTTCAGGTTGGCGGCCTACGTGCCCAGCCACAGTTTGCTCGTCTCAAGAGCAACATGTATTCACATCGTATGCATGACAAGACCAAAGACACTCAACACCTGTCAAGCGCCGCGTACATTCCAGCCGCTGTTCAAAGCGGACGAGCCTTCACTTGCCCGTGGTGCCTTACATAGCCGCGATGGCACCAAAAGCGCCAACGCATGTGCTCGACCTGACGCAGACGCACAGCGGCAGCGGCAACGGCAACGGCAACACCCACACCCCTTGAATGGAGCTGGAGCCATCAGCTGCAGGCAGTATCCGCATTAGATCCGCCTCGCATCAAGTCATTACTCGTCCAATTGTCTCTCTCATCAGGTCATCAACTGACCACAGCGATGGCTTTCCTCCGCCGCCAGAAGTGCGGTCTTCTCGGGCCAACTCCGTTAGCAGAGTCGGCCCACGCCACACCGTTAGACAACGTCCTTGAGTCAAGCAAGAGTGAGATTAGGCTTGTTGCTTTGTCGCGGTTCAATATCGGCCATAATCACCAGCCAAAATCCCACGGCGCCCTCCAATGCCATACATCAGAGGAAGCCAGGTGCCGGCGAGCATTTTCCCACCGCAGCCCTCCACAATTGGGTTTTAAGCTTCCTGGATAGCCTGCTGGCTGCTACGACGTTGTGTCTTGTTCGCTGGACAAACCTTGCCACCCTTCCGAACGCCCTGTCCGACGGCTCCGGGTTCTGTGATGGACATGCCCGGCACGCACCCCCGCAACCTGCTTTACTGGCTGCACCGCTCATTTCAATCTGCCGCCCGCCCCCGTGAGTCGTCTACCTAGCTGGACGAGCCAGCGCCCGCTCGGTGCCTCTCCCCTCGAACCCCTTTGCAGCATCCAATGGTCGCTGTCCCCGCCTGCTGACCGATCGCCCGCCGGTACATCAGTGCGCACGCGATCTGCCGCTTTCAAGGGCGGCCGCGATGATACGCCAGTAATTGAAGATTGCCTACGATGTTTCTGATCAATAGTCCGAACTTGACAGATTTGGCTCAAGAGGGACCCGGAGGAAAAGCATCGTGCAAAACCACAGACAAGGACAAGACGAACGACAAACGTGTTGCCCTCCGAGGTCTCGGTCTGTCGCTCGACAGCCGCCTCGCAAACACGGCTTGGCCGCACAGACCGGGGCTGAAGGCCGGCCGACTCCTCGACTCGGCGAGAATCCACCAAAGGAAACCTCCTCCCCTCCCTCCCCCCTTTCTGGAGTGAGTAGGGCACCAACTCCTTCTAGAAGAAGGTCTGATATGGACGCCTCAAACACAAGATCGGCCGGGCCACGGCGAAGGAGACGCTGCAGCTTCCCCAAAAGGCTTCAGGGGGCCTTCAACCCCCTCTTCCCTCGTCCGCCCAATGTTGGGAGCCGCACCCTGGTTCTTCAACCAGGAAGCGTCGCTCGCGAACAGACGACACCCCCGGTTCCTGCGTTGATGGTGGTGGTGGTGGTGTTGGAGGTGGTCGTTTGCCTGCGTGTGTCTTCTGCCTTCTACTATCCTGTCATTCCAAGAGTACGTAGGCGTGCAGGAGGCAAGAAGCTTAAAATCCCGGCTTGAGTAACAAGATTTGAAGCTTGTGCAGATAAACATGCCGTGCTAGGCTCGGCTCGCGCACCATGTCTCACTATTTGGCTTTTTCTTCTGTCGAAAAGTGACGAGCCCCTCCTCCCTCCCATCCCCCCCCCCGGGCAGGCAAGACAAGGTAAGGTGACAAACAGACAGCGTGCCCAGGGCCCAATCGGCGAGTTTCGAGCCGAACTTCAATCCTCAAAGTCGACGTCACCCGGGTTGGAAAGACAACAAAACCCCATGTCGGCACTCGGCTGAGTTTTACAACAGAAACCTGCGGTTCAGTCTGTCACCTGTTTTCTTGAGGGTGCCCTGCTTCGGCTTGTCATCTCTTATGAGAAGTCAACTTTCACGGAGCTCACAGCCGCTTTTGTCCTCCGGGAACTCATGCACCGGAAGAGATGGTTTGAATTCCGTAACTCCTATCTAGGCCGACCCGTCTCCGATACCGTTCGCCCAGCTAAATGCCGGCAAATCATTGCAAAATCCCCCTGTAAACCCTGGAATGATCTCGCTGATGCCTCGCCGCAGCGTTTCCCTCTTTTCTTGTTCAAGCACGCTAGACTCTTTCTACTACACATCGTCACCGTTTGTCTGCATAACAGCCACCTATTTACGGCTTGCAGCGGCCCATGTAACGGGGGTACAAGCATGTCGTGCGGACGGTGTGCTGGTTGGCCAGCCAGGCCAGGAAACGCTCAAGACCAAGTCCGTAACCGCCGTGGGGGGAGGTGCCGTACCTGGAAAGGTCATTGTTAGCGCTGTTGTGTGATTCATCGTTGTTGGGGGAGAAACTCACTTTCTCTGGTCAGTGTACCAGTAGTAGTCCTTGGACGGGATGCCCTCTCTGTCGTAGGCGGCGAGCAGCTCCTCGTACCCCTCCATTCTCATCGATCCGCCCACGATCTCACCGACACCAGGCATCAAGCAGTCGACGCTCTCGGTCACGCGGGGGTCCTGGGGGTCCTTCTTCATGTAGAAGGCCTTGATCTCGGTAGGGAAGTGGGTGAGGAAGATGGGCTTGTTGATGGCGTCGGTCATCTTGCGCTCAGCAGCCTCGGCGATGTCGTCGCCAAACTTGTGGGGCTCGCCCTCCTCGTTGAGGATGGGGGGATCTTGGGCGTTGAGCCAGTCAATGGCGTCGGTGTACTTCATGCGCATAAAGGGGCGGACGGGCCTCTTGAAGTCGGGGTTGAGCTCCTTGATCAAGGCGGCAATCTCCTCGTCGGCCAGGACGTTGTCAATGACACGGCACATGACCTCCTCAAGATGCTCCAGCAGGTCGGGGAACTCGATGAAGTCCAACTCGGCCTCGACGTGGGAATACTCGGCCAAATGTCTGCGGGTCAAGCTGCGCTCGGCACGGAACGACTTCTCGATACAGTAGACGCTGCCAAGACTGGGGAGAACAGTCTCGAGGTAGAGCTGGGAGGACTGAGTGAGGTAGGCGGTCTCGTCGTAGTAAGGGACAGAGAAGAGCGTGGCACCGCCCTCGACCTGGGTCTGCACAAGGGCAGGAGGGGAAACCTTTGTGATCTTGAGATCCTTGTAGGTCTTGGTGAAGGCCCACTCGACAGCCGCGCGGATCTTCATGATGGCAGACGCGTTGTCGCCGCGGAGAACCAGGTGGCGGTTGTCGAGCATCTGGGAGTCCCATTGGTTCTGGGTCAGGGAGACCTTGTTGGTAATGGCATCGTCGTCCCTGGGGGCGCTGCCAATGACCTTGTAGTAGTCGACGTGCAGCTCGCGGTTGTCGGGAGCCGTCTGGCCCTCAGGCACCTTCTTCAGCTCTCCGTAAACCCAGAGGGAAGTGCCCTGCGCGAATGTGAGAGCATCGTAGGTCTTGGTCAGATCACCAGCCTGCAGGACGCACTGCAGGTGGCCGTATCCGTCAATCAGGGTGATGAAAGTGGCCTGCTTCTGCTCGCGCAGTCTGTGGATGCGGCCGGCAATCTTGACGCGGGCGCCCTTCTTGTCACCGTCGCCGAGCTCGACGTTCTTCTCGCCAATGGTGATGCGCTTCGCGGCCGGGAGTGACTCATCCTCCTTGATGACAATCTGCTTGGCGGCCTCAAGGGTCTGCAGGCGCTGCTTCTCGCGCTCCTCCTCCTGGGCCTTGTTCTGAGCGGCCTTGGCCAGCTTCTTCTTGTGAGCGTCAAGGGCGGACTGGGCCTTCTTGACGGCGCTCTTGGCGGGCTCCTTCCACTCGAGGCGGGCGGCCTCGTCGTCGCCGGTCTTGGAGGCGCGAGACAAGAACGTGCGGCCAGGAGTGTCGATGTTGGCAATGTATGCAGCGGCGAGGGACTTGAAGGGGGAGGATTCGGTGCCCGTAGTGGTGGGCTCGTCGGCGCCGGCGTCGGTGTCGATGTACACCTTGTCGTCTGACTTGAGGCGCTCGGCCAATTCTTGGACGGCGGCCATGATTGCGGTGTCTCTCAAAGAGCCTGGCTTCTTTTTATTTCCCGCGTAATTTTCAGCTGAATTCGGGAAAGAGGGCTTGTGTGACGATGGGCCGCAGTGAACACGGTGTTTGTTGACTCGTTTCTCTTCCCGGACGTGAGGCGGGAAATTTTTGGGTTGCGGTCGAGCGAGGATGGCGGGGTAGTAAAATCGGATTGAGTTGGTGGGAACGCGAGACGGAGGGGGGATCTAAGGTGACGGAGGAGGGGTGGGCCTGATGTACCTTCCCGCAGATGCGCTGTGTGAGTCACTAGAACCCGACCCTTCGAACCGGGAGAACAAAGTACAGCAAATGTCACAAGAGGGTGCGGTGCAATACAGGAGCTTCTCCCGGGCGAGCGTCTTCCGTCGAGGGCCTCGTTCATTTAATTACACAGTCCGCCATTCCAGAGGCCAGGCGAGGAAAAGGGTGAGTCACTCACGGTTCCCAGGGGTTTGTTACACTGATCAGACCCCTTGATACCTCTACCTGACGAGGAATATCTGGCCTGTGCCGTTTGTTGCTACATACGGCCCTCGGGCAACGCAAGGGCACACACGTCGACAATGAATATTGCTTGCCGGCGCGCCGGACGGGCTGAGGGCGATGCCCCGTGGTTCGAGCGGGAGTCAATTGACCATTTCAATTGCTCAGAGATAAGGGGCCCAGATTGGAGGGGAGCTCGGGCCCTTGGACGATAGGGTTGGGCTCCGAAGATAGGAGTTTAGAACACACTCCCTTGACTCGCATGGTTTGTTGTCAAGAGGCGATTAGGGAATTGAAAGGCGGTCAACTCACCGACATGCTAGGCTTCATGATGCTGTCTTAGAATGCCTTGCGATTGATGGGGTTTTTGATATCCGAAATCGTTCTATGTTGGCCGTTACTCTTCAAACCAAGCCACAACCGGGATGTGGGGGATATCAACTGTGTTCTGTCGACAGCGCATGTGCCCCGATATCGATAGCTATAACGACGATTATGAGGAAAGCGATCGTTTTCAAGGCATAATCAAAGTGATGTTTCAATATACGACTATTATGCTTTTTATACAAGTCGTGCGTGGTTTGACCAAATATCTGGTGTAATTGCCGGGCAGCTCACTTATGGGTACACGCCAACCAGTGAAGATTGATCCGTTTCCAATCTTTCAATTTAAGCCGCTAAATTCGCTGGAGATAGACCGTGAATGGCCCTATGTGAGTCGATCATGAGATGCCGTTCGCCGCCCTTACCTCAGAACCCAACCCAACGCGCCTTTGTCATCCAGTTCGTGAACCCCAAACCAAGGGGGCATTCTTCGTGAGCGTAGCCCGTCCTCTTTTCGAAACGCCCCATCCTCTCGGTAAACCCGCTTTCTCCAAAGCCCGTATCATTCTTCACACTACACCCCTTCACAACTCATCCTTAACTTCGGCCTCGACAGCGGCGGCCTTGCCCTCCTTGCCCATCCCCTCGAGCCCCTTCTTCACCATCGAGCTCAACACCTCATACACGACCTGCGCCGCCGCCAGCGCCGTCTCCTCTCCAGCGTTCTGATACGCAGGCGAGACCTCGACGACATCGGCACCAACGAGGTTCAGGCCCTCGATACCTCTCAAGATGCGGATCAGCTCGCGGGTCGTCCAGCCACCAGGCTCAGGGGTACCGGTGCCAGGGGCAAACGCGGGGTCCAGCACGTCGATGTCGATTGACAGGTACACGGGGTCCTCCGTCCCCAGGGTCTCCATGATGGTCTTGACGATGCCGGCCGTGCCGATCTCGTCAATGTCGTCGGCGGCGATGCGCACCCAGTTCTGCGCCGTGTCGTCCTCATGGTCGGAGAAGTCCGTGCCGGACAGACGGGTGCGCAGGCCCGCGTGGACGGAGGGGGCGGACGTGGTGTTGGACAGGAGGCCCTCGTTGCCGGCCATCCAGAACATGGAGCCGTGGTTGAACTGGGTCGACGTCCAGTAGGAGGGGTACTTTGCCGGGTGCCAGGTGTCCAGGTGCGCGTCAAAGTGCAGCACGCGAAGCTGCCCGTAAGACTCCTTCAACGCCCGCAGCGCGGGCAGCGCCAGGCTGTGGTCGCCGCCGAGGGTAATCAGCTTGGGCTTGCTCAGAGACGACGAGACGGGCTTCCTCTGTCCCAGCTCTTTGAAGGCGGTGCTCATCTGGTCGAGAGCGATGACGTTGTCCATGGGGGTGACGGGGATGTCGCCGCAATCAATAATGGTGGCCCAGTTGGCATACGGGTTGATGTTGGCACGGGGGTTGAAGCCGCGGAAGGACGTCTGTCTGCTGGACGCCTGGCGAATCGCGCGGGGACCGAATCGAGCGCCTGGGGGTGGTTGTGCGTTTCAGCTGAGGGGTTCTCACGAGTGAAGCGGAAACGCTGATACCTACCTGGTCTGTAGCTCACGGCCGTGTCGAAGGGGGCGCCGATGATGGCGATGTCGTAAAGTTCTTGGGGTGTGGTCAAGCACTTTGCGTGCTTGAGATGAGCAAAGGTGCCGATTCCCGTGAAGCCTGTGCTCGTGAGTTTGAGTCTTTAACGCAATGGAACGTGGTCACAAACCCCACTGCCATAACAGTCAGTTATGATGTATACTCGTTACATCAGACAAGTCCGACTCACCTCGAACCCCCATTTGGCCTCCAGCTCATCCAGCTCGGCCTTGGTCCATTCCTTATCATCACCGTGGTTGCCGCAGGCAGAGGCTAGCAGGGCCGACGAGCAGCCCAGCAGCAGAGAACTCAACTTCATGGTCCGTATCTCTCTTCGTTTAGTAGGTGATTTGTTGTTGTGTCTGTTATAGACAAAGTTGAGATAGATGGGCTGAGAGGTTGAGGTTCAGATAAGGACAAGACGGTTGAGAAAAGATGAAAAGACTGGTTTCAAGTCTATCGGAGGAAGTGCATGACAACTTAAAAAGACCAGCCGATTCGGCGGGACCGGCTCAGTGCACCGCAACCGGCCCGGCGTCCATTTGGATGATGGCCTCAGTCTGTCACTTTCATTGATAATGGCCGATTCGCCCACCTTCTACGTTGCCGAGAAGGGCGCTACATGTCTCCAGTCGACGCTTCCCCGAGGGGAAAGATACCCGCTGGCTGCGGCCCAATTGGCCAATGCATCATCCACCGTCGTCCGTCGCTGCGGTGTCAAGCTTCTGGCCGGAGTTTCTAAGCTCCCGGAAAATGCGGAGAACATCGGCTTCGAAATAGGCAAGCTATCCGTCCTGACCAGTCAATCGATGCCCATATCCGATGGGGGCAATAAATCGTCAACCAATGCATTAGCCTGTCTTCGGCCCTCTGCTCCTTGGGTCGAGTGGCCCCGGCGGAGGATGGAGGGGTAGAGTGGCCGCCGGCGAAAGGGATTGCGGGGCCGGATATGCAGCTATACAGCATCCGATATCCTCCCGCTCCCCGATAAGATCCTGATGCAGCTTGAATGCAATGATCAACAGGACGTGCGTATATCCATAAGAATCGCCAATCCCACTCAAACCCAGCCGCATTCGATATCATCGGAGGATGTCCACAACCCGCTGATTGAGGGGTGGCTGACGAGCCTAGGCTCCAAAATACCCCAAGTGAGCATCATCGCTTGGCCAATACGAGGCTGGCAGACTATCAGAGAGCAGAGCCTGGCATATCATGAACAGCGACATCTCCACTCCAGTCCCCGGGGCCCCCATGGCCTTCCTCGTGGCGTTCGTGACCGGCTCCCGACGTAGTATGCGACATCAAAAGGCAGCAAGACCAAGATTCCCAAATGCGGGGGAGGTAGGAGGGAGACTCAGAGAGAAGAGAGAAAAAGCCCGGGTCTCCCCCGCGGAGCGTTTGAACCCGTTAGTAAACGGCACTAGTCTGACCACATCTGTCTCGCATTGATGGTGGCAGAGGCGCCCGAGGTGCGACGTCATTCCCCTTATGCAATACGCCTGCCACCCCTCAGCCCAAAGATCGAGGGGATCAAGGAGGGTTTAGTGGTCGTTGCGCCTCTGCGAGTCGTCTCCTGGAAAAGATTGCAAGATAGGCGCAACGGAACAAAGAAAGCGGCTGTGTGGCGCCGTCAAGACCCTTGGGCAGACGGAACAACGATGCCGCCCACGTCGCGAAACTTACTGCTCACCGTCCCTTGCCCATCGCGTGTGTTTGTCTGCCTCAACGTGGTGGTGGTGGTAATGTTGCCATCTCTCCCTCTGCCATCCCCCGCAGGCATCATCGGGGCCTTTGGATGGCGTACTCGGAGCCGAGAGAGGAACTTGCACGCAGGAATGACTCGCCGGGCCGATAGGTGGTGTAAACACCGAGAGTCTGTGGTGCGATGGGCGAGGCAAGGTTCCTTGACTGGCCGGTGCTCATCGTCAGTGTCTCTGTACGCCCGTCCAATCATCGCAAAAATGAACCAAATAGAGAATAGGGTCACCAAGTACTTCAGCGCGAAAAAAAATTGACCATCGATTTAAAGTGCACTCCAATCGCCAAACTGTCCTATCGAAGTATTCCTGCCTGCGTGTGATGAATTTACCCATCCCTAAATGTAGAAAGAAGCAAGAAAGACCACCAAAATCCGGGCTAGGGGACAAGGAGTTCAGGGGGCTAGGAAGAGGGAAGAGGGTAGTGGGTTGGGGTAGGGAGAGAAGAGGGGGGTGGGCGATGAGAGGACCTTTGGGAATTGGTGAATCAAGTATACAAGGGGAAATACAGCCCGTCGTTTTTGATCCAGATCCCTATTTTCCTGCAGTCCCCCTCGTGACGGAAGATGCCTGATAGCCCGGACCGTCGGCCAGATGGTCCAATCCAAACCTCGCTGTCGCTGAACCAGGAAACCCAATCCATTAATACGCGAGAGATGACTGCCCTGATCGGTTCCAGAGTTGCGGCTAACCAAGATCCAGCGTGTCCTATGCCATGCGCGCTGCAAACAAAAAGAGGCCCAAAATGCCATTCAAAGCCGGATGTCCAGAACCATTTGCGCGCGCATCTGGAAGGCAAGAGAAAAGGCCCAAGCCTGGTTCTCGGCTTTTTCGCTCGCCGCCAGAGCCAGAACCCGGGCAGGGCGGAAGAAAGCGAGACCCGTGGAGACAGGGTTCGCAATCAGAGGACGAGGCACTTGTGCGACTTCTTCTTGGGAGCAGGGGGCTCCAGGGCCGCAACGATCGCCTGTACACGGGTTAGTCGCGCATGACAGCAAAGATGATGGAGGAAGCCGTACCTCATCAAAGACATCCTTCAACTTGAACTGCGTCAGAGCACTGCACTCGACGTACTTCACCGCTCCCAAGTCCTTCGCCATCCGCTCACCATCCTCTTTCCGTACGGGAGACATCTTCTGCTTAGAAAGCTTCTCGCGCACGCTGGGATCCTCTCTCAAGTCCACCTGGGTGCCGACGATAAGGCAGGGGACGCCGGGGCAGTGGTGATGTACCTCGGGGAACCACTTCTCGCGGACGTTCTCGAAGGAGGCGGGTGATGTGACGCTGAAGCAGACGAGGAAGACGTCGGTCTGGGGGTAGGAGAGGGGGCGCAGTCTGTCGTAATCTTCCTGACCGGCGGTATCGAACAGTCCCAAGGTGTAAGGCTCATCTCCGATCCTGCAAAAAGTGGCCATCAGCGAAAGGCCTACCAAGTTTTCCCAAAAAAATGCCAGCAGATTCCATTCCCTTGATCCTCCCATCCCTTTTGTCCGTCCATTCATGCTTGGTCCGCCTCTTCAAAGACCTCGGAGCCCAGTGTTTGTGTGTGTCTGGAAGTGCTGGAGAAACTCACATTACGGTGACAGCGTAGTTATCGAAGACGGTCGGAACGTATTCGGAGGGGAACTTGTTTGTCGTGTAGCTGATGAGGAGGCATGTCTTTCCGACCGCACCGTCGCCGACGACAACGCACCTAGAGGAGGAGGGTCAGTTCTGGTTCTGAGCACAATGCCCAGTGACATGCGCGCTTTGATGACTGCGGTGAGAGAGGGAGGGAGAGAGAGGGGTCGGCCCAATCCAGAGGCAACCAGCGCCAAAGAGGGCAACCTCGGCCATCTGGAAAGATGGACGAGGTGGCAATGACGAGCGACAACGTCTGGATTGGCGTAGATAATGAGGCAGGTGGAATGGAGCGACAGTTGCTGGAGTCGACGAACTGCAACTTGTGACTGGGGAAGGGGATGAAGATGGGGAAAGGGCCAAGGCAAAACGGTGAGAAAATGTACGCACTTGATAGTAGCGACGACCATTGTCAAGATCAACGATGCTCCTGTGCAGGAGCAGAGACCTGGGGAAGAAAGAATATAAGACTGGTCTCTCAGTCTCTCCCTTATCGCGCGGCGCGTCGTCGAGTGTCTCTGGTCTTGTCGGGGTGTGATTTCCAGGCGGGTAAGGTAGGCAGGTAGGTTGGAGAGTGGCAGTGGTAGTTGGTAGCAGTGGTGGTTGCCGTCGCTGCAGGGCGAAAGATGGGTAGTGGAGACAGACGGTCGAATCGAATTGGGGGGGCGCGGCGAGGAGGAGGAACGTGGAACGGGTCCTTGTTCGAAGCCGCAGGCAGAGGCAGGGCGGGTGGTGGTTAGTTGGAGAAGGAGAAAGGGTCCAGGGTGAGCGGTGCAAGGTCGAGGAGGTAGGCCCGCAAGGTAAGCGTGGGATTGGAGGTGTAAGGTAGCGGCGTCGCAGCGGTAGCGGCAGGACAGCAATAGCGGCAGACGCAGGAATAAGGCAGGGCCCGGCCAGGCAAGCTAGCGGGTCGGGTATGTGAGAGGTGGGTGGGAGTGGCAGAGAGGTCGAGTTGTATTGTCGAGTAACAACGGGGAGGAGCAATTGGGCGGCGGGCGAGGGAGGAAAAAAAAAAGGCAAGAGGTGACACTGGCGAGTGGTGGTGAATGGGTGAATGAATGGCTGGATGGATGGGGGGCGACCCAACCAAGGTCACAAGTGAGATGTCGTCGGGGATTTTTTTGTCTTCTTTTTTAGCAGCGATGGCGTCGGACGGTCTCGACACACACACGCGGGAAAGTGGAACAGCAGGCCCAACCTGGAAGCAAGGTAATAGAAGGAGGGGGGAAAGGGGTCACCTTGGTGGTTGAAAGCCAGAGGCGAGGAGCGGGCAAAAATGAATAATGAAATAAGTTTTTAGTTTTTTTTTTCTGGCAACGACCAGGAGCCTGAGGACCTGAACGCTTTGAATGGGAGGTGTTCCGTCAGGGAAGGAAAGCAGCACCACGGACTACGGATATCTAGACAGCACCTGCGACGGCAGGGGATCGAGGGGGAGAAAATAAGCAAGAAAAAAAAAAGAGGAAGAAGATTCCGCACGCAAAACCGGTAATTAGAAGACACGATGGGCGGCTGCAGGAACAGGACCTTGCACCGAGAGGCTTGTGTTGGTTGTGCGAAATAAAATAAAGGTATTCTAGGATTGAAAAAGAAAAGAGAAAATTAAAGGTTCCCTCGCGAGGTTGCTGTTGATCATGGCACGCACGCAAACTTTGGTGCCATCTCCCACGGCGGCGAGCACCGGCTACAGTGGGTAGCACGAATACCTAGTAGTACCAAGTAATCTCAGTGGCCATGGCCAAACTTGTAGCGGATGCCATAGAGCATTGTACTTGGTAGAAGCATACCAGCTTCTTGTCGGAAAGCAACGTAAATGAGATCCATGAATGGCAATCTACGTCCTCAGGCGGGCCAGCTGGTGGTGGCCCGTCTTAGAGGCCACAGATGATAACGATAACCTCTCAACCAGTCTTGTCTTGCCTTGCCTTGGATACGCAGACAACACAACACAGATGACATGGAAAAGGGGAGAGGGACTCTCCAACCACTCTCACATCATACCCAACCATAAACCCATCCTGCCCGATTGGCTCGAGAAAAGTCAAGTGCTCGGTGATTCGAGGGGGGGCGGGCGAGGCGTGTGAAGGGGTTTTGCAAGGCTGAATCTTGCAAGTTTTGGGATTGGCGCCTGCCCTTGGACGGGAGTTCACTGTTCCAAAGGGATGGATGGTGCCTGGCCAGTGGCTCTCGGGTACTTGAGACGGCCTGTTGGTGCAGTGCTAGCTGCGAGCTGGACGGCATGGCCCAACCCGGAAGGTCGATGAAGAAGAGCCCAGGGCAAACCAAGCACCACCGCCTTTGGAGTTTGGAGTTTGGGCGGGGGGGGTTTCCCATCAAATCTCAGCGAACCATCACGCCTGGGCTGGCCTGCGTCCAGGGGTTACGTAGACCCGTACGAGACGGACAAGACTTTGGCAGATGGGTTATGGATGGTCCCTCCTCACCCTCGTCCAGTCTTGCCCGAGATGCAGCAGCATGGACGGGAGGGCAAACAGCCGCCCAATACTGAGGCACGCATACGGGGTGCCGTCCTTGTCATTGGCACTGCGTATTTGACATCTCCACCACCATGGTGATGAGGAGGTGAGTTGGTCGAGTCTTGGGTTCGGCTTGGTGGTTCCGTATCGCTCGGGGTCGGATGCGGAGCACTCGTAGCTTGCTTGACCTCCTCCTCCTCCTCCTCCTCCTCCTCTTTCTTTCCTCACCGCCCTCACCAACCACTTTGCTACCCGTAAAGAGTGGACCGGTCCCTCGTCTTTGGTTTAAGCGGGACGCTGGATCTGCTGGCTTGGAGTTCACCTGGCCCTGCTGTATCAGAGATGTGAAGATCGTGAGCCGGGCTCATTCCGATAATCATGGCGCCAGCCCTGGCCACTCGAGGCTGGCGGCTACCCCTACTCTGCAAGTCCTTGGTGACATTGGGTGTCATCTGTCGGCAAAGTGACTGTTCGTGCGTACATGGAGTGCCAAGTGGTGCTGCATCTCAAGACCGCAACCCAAGGACCCTCCGTCCTGCGTAACTTGGGGATGGCCTCTCCACTCCATGCAGCGCTGCGACTTTAACACGCAAAATGCATGTGCATATCTGGCGGTACGTACCGGTCGGTCCCCATGGTAAAGTGGGACATGCACGGGGAGGGACACCACGACTGGAGTCCTGGACACCGCCCAACAAGTGAACGAACGACATACCTCAGCAAACCTCACGCAGTGCAGTCCAAGCTTCTTCTGTAGCATACCTAGTAGCAAGACCCAAGCAGGTGCACTGCCATCTCCCAACACCACCCACTACCTCACCTCCAACGCCCAACATCTATCTAGTAAGGTGTAGTAGGTGTGGTATGGTACCTTATGGTATGCACATGCACCTCAAGCATCAAGCACAAGCACGAGCAGGAGCACAGGCAGGAAGAGAGCAAAGCACAAGCAGCGGCACCGACAGCTGCACCTCATTCCTGACATCACGCCAGCCAATTTGCGGCCCATTTTGCTTTTTACCTCCCGCTGCATCTGCCACTGCCGTCTTGTGTCACCTCAGCCTGCCGCCACCTTGATCACTCCCAGTCTCAGTCGGGTCGCGATATCTCTTGTCGGAGGCATCCTGCCCTATCCGCGGATTCTATCGTAAGCAGGAAGAACCGCCAGTTCGTGCTCGCTTCAGTTGGGCTGTATAAGATACTGTTGTGTAATTGGCCACCACGCCTCACACCCTCTCTCAAGTCACTTCGACGCCTTTTTATTTTAAACATCCAAAGTCAGAATCAACTACCCACTTTTTTCTCTGTTTTTCTCTCCCTCTTCGTCTAACCTCGAATGCACAGCGCAGTTTTGGGACCCGCAGATGGACATCAACCCAAGTTTGTCCAGCAACCTTTTTTTTTTTTTTCCAATACTTCCCTTCGATCCAAACTACAGCCAGTTTCTTTTTGTCACGTAACCATCCGATGGCTCTCGCTCAATGCGTATCCTGGCCTCCTCATCTCGGAGCAAAATCGTAAGTTTAGCCACCACCGTCGCCGGCCTTCTTCCGTCTCGCATGGTCTGCAGCGGTCGTGTATCGAGATGGCAGGAGCGCCGAATCCAGACCGTTCTCTTGGCCAATTGTCCCCGAGTGTTGCTTTTCGAAGCGGCTGCAAATCCTGGCCCGCTGGGTCCCACGCCTCTTGCCCTGTACCGATGTTGGAACGGTGCATCGGCTTAAGGTGACCTACCTTACCCGGGCGTATCCGCACCTCCATAAGCCACGGGGTCCACGACCCTAAAGATTGGTCAGGTAGCGATACTTGACGCTCGCTGTTGTTCGCCTGGCCGTGAGAACTACGGATACCTGGGTCATTTCAGTCAATGTCTGCCCGAGGAACAAGAGAGCTGAGTTTCCTCCACGTTGGTTAAACTTCATGTTGTCACCAATGTTCATTCGCACAGGCAGCAGCTGCAGCAGCATAACTTTCTGAGCCCGAGGCGCCTGTGCGCCCGGTTCATCCAGCAAATACTTCAGCAAGCCTTTCTTTGTCTCTGGCTCTGGCTCGAGCGGCCTTGACACAGAATGCAAAATTGACACGCCATCCCAATTGCTGTTCGTGGCATGTTGTGTCAGCTAGAGACCCGTCCCCTATGCAACTTTCCTTCTACTTGTCGCCGTTGGTGACAGAAAACGTGGGAAATCGAGACAGCAAAAGGACAAGGCACGCCGTAGACGATCCCCTCGCAACTCATTTCGACGACACACACTTGAGGCAGGTCCCGGGAGTAGGGTGTGAGGACAACAACCGTACTCTTAGCAGTACGTTATACTTTTGGGCTAGAACGTTGTACTTTTTTAGCGAGAACGCAGGGATATATATTAAGCTAATCCTTAAGTAGTAATTCGGCCTCTACTACCTCTTTATAAGCTAGTTAGTTTTTAAAGTATAGTAAATCTAACTTAGTAGCCTATTCTTAGTAAATTAGACCCCTTACTAAACCTATAGTTATTATATCTACCCTCTTTAGTACTCTTAAGTTAATATAAATAAATATTAATTTATTAGTATACTTTAGTATTAATAGATTATGCGCGTAGCTATAAAGGAAGTTCTATATTAAAAAGATCTCTCTAAGAGTATTAAATTAGCTATTATACTGAAAAGATATAGAGTAATAATTATTAGTTTTAAACCTAAAATCTTAGTTTATTACTATACTTTATAGGGCTTCTAGTTAAACTACTAAAAAATAGTATTAGAGCTATAAATATAGTAGCTATTATAGATTTAAAATACTAAAGATTTACTTTAGACTACTTCTTCATTAATAAAGCTAGTTAGTTAATAAATAATAACTTTAATATAGAAAATAATAAGGTTAGTAATATTATTAGTAAGTATAGAGGGGTTAAATACTTAAGTAGTTTAGTTATAGTTATTAATTTACTTTACTTAGTAAGTATATAATATATTATAGAGACCTAGCTAAATTATATCTTTAATTAACTTAAGAGGTTTCTCTAGAATCTTAAGCTCTTACTAAGTTAAGAGTATACTACGCTAATAAAGAATAACTTAGCTAAAATAGCTTCTATTAGCTTTAGAGATATACTATACTTTAGAAATTAACTAGAGGAGAGTATTAAAGATCTCTAACTTATATTAGAAGTACTAGTTATATATATAATTATAAACCTCTTTAATATACTTTAAGAAGTTATTTTTAAATAAATAAAGTAGGGTATAATAATATTTAAGTATAATATAAGAGTATAAGAGAGATTAGAGAATATAAGTCTAACTACCCTAATAAGTAATAACTAAAGTAATAAGAGAGTATTCTTTATTATATTTATAACGCTAATAAGTATAGAAGTAAATAAGTTAGAGCTTAGAAGTATAAAAAGTATTAATAATAAGTAGTATATACTTAAAAGTCTCCTTAAAGTAAAGTAATTATAATATATTACTAATAAAGAGTTAGAGACTATAAGAGTTATAAAGTATACTAAAAGTTGAAAGATCTAAGTAGTTTTTTAGTAGAGTATAATATTTCTTTATAATATTAATTATATTAGTAGTAAAGTTATTAATCTAAGATAGCTTACTATTAGAGATTAAATATAACTTAAATAAAAAAAAGTAAATAATAATCTTAATATTATAACTATTATTATTAATATTCTAGGTCTTCTAGTAAACAGTATACCTATTTAATACTTATATATATATATTTATAATATAGTAAGAGGAAGTATTATTAAAGCTACTAAAAATAATATTAATATAAAGTATATTAAATAGAGTTTTTAATACTTATTAGTATATATCCTTATAGACCTTATTAAGTAAGTATATTTAAAATAAAAATAATAAGAGAGGTTACTAATTATTAACCCTACTTAAGAGACTAAAAAAAAGTAGTATTATACTTATTAGTATAAGCTCTAAAAAGCTTATTTTTATAGTAAATAATAATAGTAGTAAAGTAGTTAAAGCGTTATTATAAAATCTTACTTACTTTACTTATTTTAGCTATAAAATAGGCTTAAAGAAGTTAGTTATTATAGGATCTTATTTATAAAGTCTAATATAGAAAATAAATAGCTAAATAAGTTTAAAAATAAGTAGATATACTAGAAAGAGTTTTCTAGTAGTACTTATATTTATAATAAGGACTTCTAAAGTTAAAATTAAGAGGTAGGTAGCAAAATTCACTATAGGCGCTACTATATACTATATTAATACAGGCGTTAGAGGTATTAACTTTATAATATTAAAAGGGGTAGTAGAGGTGTTAAATTAGAGCTAGAAAATAGTTTTAGAAGAGAAGATTAATTAATCTAGCTAACGCTAGCTATTATAGGCAATATGCTAGCTTTATGCGGTTAGCGCGGCTGGATTAGGCTAGCGTCGTTTTTGTACTGTTTTTGTTCGTTTTTTGAGGGTAGTATGGAAACGTGGTTTTTTCTGAAAAGTACGTATTATCTCACACCCTACCCGGGAGCAGGGAATAAGCCAGACGGGGGACCGGTCAACAGATACCCGCAGTCTTCTTCAATGCTTCCATCCATCCATCCATGACTCCGGCACCTGGCATAATGGCTTCGGCTTGCTCCTCGTCTCGCATCGTCTTGCCCTTTCTCTTACCTCCAGCCCCATGTTCCATCGCCGAAAGGACAACCCAATCAACCGTCTGGGGGGAGAGCTAAGCCGTCTACATGCCTTTTTTCCGCCCATCGTCATTCCCAGTCCTGCTGCGTCCCAGGGTCCAACGTGATCGAATACCGGGATCTCCGACATAAAAGGATGGTCCACGGCTCGTGCGCAACGGATTGGCGTTGACGACGGGGAACAGCTCCCCAAGGGCCATTCATTCATCATTGGTCCATTTCCTCTCACCGTCACTGAGGTGCCAATGTTATCTCATGATTGTCCCGCTCCCTCCCTACAGCATCTATATGCCCCTGCGGTTATTTCTCGTTGCTGTGCAATGTCAAGTTGTTGGAATCGCTCTCTGGTCTCTGCAGAAGCCGAAACATGAATCTACCGGAATAGTCACGCTGAATGGAAACCAAAGTCATGGCATTACAACCAGCTAGCCGAACAAACGACCCAACGGCCTCCCGTGAAGGCTGCGGCTCGAAATGGGAAAGGAAAGGGACTTGACAGTTCCGTCCGCGTTTGTTCCGACTGTTTGCTGGGCCCCCCTCGAACTTCGCCTCATCTTTGTGTGCCAGATTGCCGTTGCGTCGCACCCATTCTGTTTGTTTGTGCACCCTTGCCAATGCTCTAGAAAGGCCGTCTTGCCGTTAGACTTATCCAACGACAATCCGCAATAGGAGTTGCAGCCCCTTGGGCAATCGCATGTGCCCTACGGCCAATTGACAGCAGCAGGTAGTCTCGCCAGCCCCAGGTCAACTGCAGGTACAGGTACAGGTACCTCCGTTGACAGGTATCACACCCGGATCAGCAGGTGCTTGTCGAATGCCAAGTACCACTACGACTGCCACAGACTCGGGTTTTGGGGTCGCTAGCTCAGGGCACCCCCCTGCGTGCCGTCCATCCTTTGCAGATCATCGCTCAAGCCACAGATTCCTCACCACAGCTGCCGCAACTTCATGCATCGCCTCACGCAGCCACCTCACTCTGAATATCACCGTTGCCGGGAGTGAGACCGCTCCGTTCTCGACTACGACGAAAACTCACCCCTACGTGTCATCACGGCTTAGGTGCACCTATTTTTTCGCGGGAGAACACAGCACCTCACCGTTGCCGTCTCGGCCCTTCTGCCACGATATCACCAACCACATCTTCCCCAGCCCCAGCTTCCGACCCTTCGTCTACCGCCGTGCCGTATTACACACCATGGAGACGGATCAAATTGACCAGCTTCTGGAGCGCTTTCTCATCCTTCTGGATGAGTATACCGTTCTGCGAGAGCTCCTCAGCAAGACGCAGGCTGGCATGTATCAGAACATCGCACGAGCCAACTTCTCCGCAGAGAGGGGCGTCAGATACGGCCCAGACTACTACGACGAGCGCATGCAGGCTTCGAGAATTCTCTCCATCTCTGCCGACAGCAAGGGTCTCCCTCGCTACGAGCTTGTCAAGCCTGCAGAAGACGTAACGACCCCAGGGACTGAAGAGGCTCCAGTCGGCAAGGGGAGACCCGACGGCCAAGATGAGGCTCCGGCTGACGAGGTCGAGCCAACTGAGAAAGCAAAGGACGCGACTAAGGCGACAAAGCAGAAGAGCAACGATCCCATTCGGTGGTTCGGCATCCTCGCGCCGCTGCCTTTGCGTCAGGCGCAAACGTTGTCGGTCAAGGCCGTGCAGGACGTCATTCCTCGTCTGGTCTCTGTCCAGGCTGAGATGAAGCATGTGGAAGTCGAGGTCAGGCGGGCACAAAAGAAGCGGGCCAAAGCTGAGGCTGCTCAGAGGAAGATCGACGAAGCGGCGGCGGCAAGTCGCGAGTCGCAGGCCCCCATGACAGCAGTTGATTCTACGTAACCAGGCATCCTACACAAACACAACCTCTCGATTCAAGGATGGTTGACTTCAAACCCATGACATCCACGGCCAGCGACAAATATTTCTTCTCTGCTTGAACTTGGTCAGACAGCATCTCAAGGCTCACGGATTCGACGCTGCTTGATATGTCTGCATGTGACGGATATCCACGCGGATGATAGCGGCGACCGCCAATGTCTCCATGAGACATTGTTCTCTGAACTTCTCTTCTCGATAACCTTGACTACACTCGCAGTGTAACTTGTTGGCATTTGGGTCACGTTCAACATGTGGCTGTCGGTGTCTTCGTTGCGGAGATTTACAAGACCCGGTCGAGACTCTACATAGCCCAAGTGTGGCGTGAGGTTGACTTCGCATTGGCGAGGCTATCATTCGGTAAGCTTGGTGGCAGTGCGCACTCCGGGGAGAGGACAGGAGCAATGATGGTTTTGAACGATCACACAAAAGACAGCGCCAACTCAAATAGCATGCCATGTGCAGGTCTGCGTCTAGACAGTGAGCGTAAAACTTGAATCGGCCTCGATGCTTAAAGTGCCATGAGATCAACGTTTGGCTCATATGCTGCCATTAATATATGTTCATTCTCAACCAATGTTTGTCGCTTCATTTTGTGCCGTACGTCCAAGTTCAGATTCAGAATGGCATCGACGAGCAGAATCTTCTCAAACCATAGGATATGAGCACTAATGGATTAAGCAGTAAATTTGACTCATGTTGGTATCTATCCATTCTACTTCTTTTGCGATGATTCATGGGAAACCCTCTGCTGTGCTCGAGAGGCTACTTTTCTTGTGAACTCGTCCATCGTTATCACTGCCGCCGCTGCTGCCATACCCACCTACTACTGTCTTTCACGGCCGAAGTATGATTTGAAATTCTTCAAGTACACAAGAAACATAGCTGCGAAGGCACTCTTGGAGGGGGGAGACAGGCAGTCTCATTCGTAGCTATTGTCTATCGGAATCTGCCCAAGGTCTCTAGGACGTCGTCTAAGGACTCCTTCAACGGGTGGCCGATACCCACGTATCTCTGCAAACGCGCAGCTATGCCAAGGATAGCGCTCGTGGAGTGTACGTACCGCCTCTTCATGCCATCGTGAGCACTTACGAGCAGAGCTGTTGCTAGTTGGAGGGCAGCGATCTGGGCCTCTTGAACGAGAAGAGGCTGTTCGGCCTCCGGAACGTCCCAGGCGGCCGCAGCAGTGATGTAGGCCATCCAGTCCTCCCTCGCACCACCGTCCTCACCCTCCACGATAGGCAGAAGGACACGCACAATCTCGACCCCGCGGGCCGCCTCAATCTCGTCGCCTGCCGTCGACGTGTGTTGCAGGATGGCTATCAAGTCGGTTGTGAGGGCCTGCCAGCCACCGTGCGTGGAGAACTCCTCCAGTCCCGCCTTCTCGACGAGAATGCCCTCCAGAACAACCAGGATGGGGGACCGGAAGTCCAGTACCGAGGGGGAACTGGATTTGTACAGATCAACCAGCATATCTATGAGACCCGCGGCTTCTTTCCGCAGGAGTTCGTTGTCGTCCTCGCGAAGCCAGATGGCCAAGGCCCGTACGGCTGCCAGGATGAGAGGGTCCTCGTGAACATTATCCTTCTTGGACTCCCAAGAAATCGTGAGCCTCTTCCCCGCGGACGTGTCTGTCTCTTTGGTGCGTGCGTCGGGGTGCAAGCCGAAGGTGCCCGCCACCGACGCATCCCACCTGTCTCGGAGAAACTCAATGGCCAACGACATGGCTTCCGATATTGTCCTGCGGAGCTTCAGCAAGTAATCTGGGGGCATAACCATCGTGCCCGCCGACTGCTCGTCGTCAAGACTCCTCACCAAGTAGCCGACAAAGTGCGTGGTGACGTCGAACGCGGAGCCAATACGCCGGGCAACAGAGGGGTAAATTGGATCATTCAGAAGTTCAAGAAGTCTTGGCAAAGTTGCCCTCGCGTCAGTCAGGAGCAGAGTGATGAGCAGGTAGGAGAAAGGCTTGTCGTCTTTCACGTCGCTGGTGAAGAGGAGCTTCGCCGCATCCTCGGGGTAGACCTCGAGCAAGGAGGCCGCCGCAATGGTGTAGGCATTCCTAGCCTCGGGCGTAGGTCTGCTTGTGAGCAACGTCTTGATGAATTCGACAACAGTCTTGATCCATGTCGGATTCGACGGAAGAGCCTGCGAGAGGGTAAGTCAGCCGCCTGTGTCTTTTCTGGGGGAGGACCTACCTTTGCATCGGAATTTCGGAGGAACTTGCCGAGGAATTCGAGCAGAGTGACTCCGTCAGTTCTTTTGAAAGACGAGACGAGAGCTTGGATTGTGCTGTCGATTTTCTTCCTCAAGACAACTTTGTCCTCGGCGAGGTCCATGCAGTTGATGTATGCGAAAGCAAAGATTTCGAGGGCCGCAGGGTCACTCGGTGCAATCTCAACCAGCGGGCTTACATCCTCAATCTCAGAAAATACCCGGGCGCCTTCCGGGAAGACAACAAGCGCAAGAATTGTCTGCAGAACCAGCCGAGATGTCTCGCCAGAACTGCCTCCCCCCTGAGAGTTAGCGTTGCAACTTTACCCCTGGAAAATGTCTTTGGTCGACGCACCTCCGTAGCAAGCCTGACACAAGCAGGGGCAGCCTCCCGACAAGCCTCTTGTCTCTCTTTGCCTGGTCTGGCAGTAATGACGTGAATGTGTGCACAACTGAGACGGCCAGGTCCAGCATGTTTCTGGCGTCTGCTGCCTGGGCCGACTGGGTGGACGAGCCCGTCTTCACAAGCCGGTCGAGGAATTTAGGGGAGACGCACGCCCAGAGGGTGGAAACCGTCTCTGCGTCATTCCTAAGCTCTTCGGAGTTGTCAAGCACGCTTTTGAGGAGTGCCAATCCTACGAATCTTGACGTGTCGTCCTTGGCTTTCAGCATGGCCTGGATCTGCTCGAGCGAGGCTGTTTGCTGTGCTGCTTGCGAAGAAGCATCAGGCGTCTGTGAGGCAGTCTTCTGCGGGCCCGCAGACCCCGATGAGGCATCTTGCTCCATTTCGTTTGACTAAGAGTGATCTGGTATTCCTCTACAAACACGAGAAGGCTGAGTGTAGAGTGGGTTGAGTGAGTTGTAAGTCGGATTAGGGGGTAATTCTCAGTCGTCAATTTCTGATGACACCGACGCCCTCTTTCGCGAACACCATCAATCGTTTTCGGTCGGGGTCCCCCAGTAAAATAGAGAATTTCGGTCAACAGCCTAATGGATCTGCAAACAGAAGCTGCTCGAAGCCAAGACCAGAGGAACACCAGTCTTGTGAAAAAATGCCCCGCGCAGATTTAACCCAGCAGATCGTAGGAGCATTCTCCACGGCACATCAACATCCCTGCATGCGATCACCGGAGGAAAGACTGCCAAACGGTCCGAGCTTCCATCTCGAGTCAGCCACGCGCGGCTTGTCACTAAACAAGTATCTGGCAGAGAAGCGCAATGTGCGACCTTCAACAAAGGCGAAACGACAGCAAGATGGCCATTCCGAGGAACTGAAGAGAAGTCGGGTGTTCCTCAGAGTCGCAACATGACCGGCCACGCAAATAATGATTCCTCCGCCTCGTCGTCTTCGCGACCATTGAACAATGGCAGCAGCAGCAGCAATAGCAACAGCAACAGCAACAGCCCGCCCGGCGACCGAGACGAGCTGGAACTCTGGAGCGAAGACGAGGACATCGCCGACGTTCTCACCGAAGACCCCATCCGCGACCGCGAAGACCTAGACGAGCCGCTTTCCTTCAAGCGCAAACAGAAGCAGAACGTGCTTTCAACGCCCGGGCGCTTCCTCTCCGCCATCACCGGCGGTTCGCGCCCAGGCACCGACTCCCCCCACTCGTCCCCGCGGGCTCGAACGCCGATCCAAGACGCTGGCCGACCGGGCTTCACCTCCCCGCGCAGGACGGGCGGCAATACTACAACGACACATGGGACGAAAGATGGCGCACCGTTGGACTGGTACGTCGAGGGGCCGGGCCGACGAGTTGGATACGAGGATCTGACGGCGATCGACTGGATTTTCGAATACACAAAGGAGCGCCAGCGTCTGCGCGTCCTGTACGCGAGCGCGCAGGGCCTTCTGGGCTACTTCCAGCAGCTCATAGACTCCAGCCAGGTCTGGGTCATTCTCATCCTGACTGGCATGGCAGTCGGTGCTGTTGCGGCTGGGATAGACATCACCACGGACTGGCTTGGCGATTTGAAGACGGGATACTGCTCGGGCGGCCCTGAAGGAGGCGCATTTTACTTGAACAAGGGTTTTTGCTGTTGGGGCTATGATGAGTTTTCCAAGTGCGCTGGATGGACGCCTTGGGCAAAGGCTCTGGGAGTGTCCTCTACAGGCGGGAAGTGGTTCATAGAGTACTTCTTTTTTATGTTCCTGTCGGTAGGTGGTGTTTCGGCAGATGCGTCAAGAGTCGTCGCTAATTCTCTCCCAGGTCATTCTGGCCTGTGCAGCGGCTATACTGGTCAAAGAGTATGGTATCTATGCGAAACATAGCGGTATCCCTGAGATCAAGACGGTCTTGGGCGGTTTCATTATTAGAAGGTTCCTCGGCAGCTGGACGTTGATCACCAAGTCGCTGGGACTCGTATGTCACTCTAGTGCCCCCCTGCACGGAATTGGGCTGACACAACTCTGTAGTGCCTTGCTGTTGGGTCTGGCATGTGGCTGGGCAAAGAGGGACCTCTCGTCCACGTTGCTTGCTGTTGCGCAAACCTATTTATCAAGCTGTTTAGCAACATCAACGAAAACGAAGGTTGGCCGTCCCTTGCAGCGTCCTCATAGCATGGTTTCTGACAGTGCTACAGCTCGGAAGAGAGAGGTTTTGTCTGCCGCGGCGGCGTCTGGCATCTCGGTGGCTTTCGGTTCACCCATTGGAGGCGTGTTGTTTAGCCTTGAAGTTGGTGACGCCCGCATGCCGCCCCGTTCTATACTTACTGTGTTCAGCAAATTTCATATTACTTTCCCGATAAGACGATGTGGCAGAGCTTCGTCTGTGCCATGACTGCCGCTGTCGTTCTCCAGGCATTCGACCCGTTCCGTACAGGACAGCTCGTCATGTATCAGGTCAAGTACAGCACTGGCTGGCATGGCTTCGAGCTCATCCCCTTTGCTCTGCTTGGCATCATGGGTGTAAGAGACTACGGATCAAACCCCCGAAATCAAAGCTGATGAAAATCACAGGGCATATACGGCGGCTTGTTCGTCAAGGCCAATATGGCTGTTGCTCGGTGGAAGAAGAACACGCCGTGGCTCCCAGGACCCATTACCCAAGTTGCTGCTGTTGCTCTTTTGACAGCGCTCATCAACTATCCTAACTCGTACATGAAGTTCCAGACTTCGGAACTGGTATCCAATCTGTTCGTGGAATGTACAAAGTACGTCGATGACCAGATTGGACTTTGCAAGACGGGAGTTGCGTCAGCGCCAACCATCGTACTGCTGGTCTTCGGAGCCGTGCTTGGGTTCTTCCTAGCCACCATCACATTCGGCTTGCAGCTGCCCGCCGGCATCATCCTGCCGTCAATGGCAATCGGTGCTCTCAGCGGCCGTGCAGTCGGTATAATCATGGAGATTTGGGTTGCTAACCACCCAACCTTCTTTCCGTTCGCATCATGCGAGCCAGACGTCCCTTGCGTAATACCCGGGACGTACGCCATCATTGGCGCAGCAGCAAGTCTAGCGGGCGTCACTAAGATGACGGTGTCGATTGTGGTCATCATGTTCGAGCTGACAGGAGCCTTGACGTACGTCCTGCCCATCATGATTGCGGTCATGATTTCCAAATGGGTGGGCGATGCGATCTCCCGACGGGGCATCTACGAGGCCTGGATACACTTTAATGAGTATCCGTTCTTGGATAATAGCGAGGAAATGGTCATCCCCGACATACCCGCTTCGCAAATCATGACTCGCATCGAGGATCTGGTCGTGCTCACGGCAACGGGCCACACAATAGCCAGCCTCAAGAACATCCTCGACACACATCCCTACCGTGGGTTCCCAGTGATATCGGACCCTCGCGATGCCATTCTCCTGGGATACATCTCCCGGCAAGAGCTCACGTACAATCTGCGGATATCTTCCTCGCCTCCACGGTCCCTCCCGCCAGAGACGGAGGCCTACTTCTCCCACCAGCCACTGGCCGACCCCCGCACGACGTTGGACCTGCGCCCGTGGATGGACCAGACGCCAATCACCATGCCCTCGAGGTCCAGCCTACACCTGGCCGTCACCTACTTCCAGAAGCTCGGCCTGCGCTACGTGCTCTTCAGCGACCGCGGGGCCCTGCAGGGTCTCCTGACCAAAAAGGACGTTTGGTACGTCCTTAATGGCGCCGAAGAAACGCGTCGGACGAGCGGGTTGAGCAGGGACATGGGGGTGCAGTCTGGCCTTACGCGAGAAGACGGTGGTGGCGAGCAGAGGGGCTTGCTGAGGGACGACGGGCACGAGGAAGGGATAAGCCCGGCGGATGATCGGGACACAATTTTATGAAATAGAGCGCGATCTCAGGACAGTGTATGATTTGCAAAGAAGGGAATATCGTTCACCATGCCGGATGCTGTTTGAGGTGATTGTCGTGCCACGTGAGTTGAGAATGTGACTCGATTTCATTCTGCATATTCGCATCAACCCCGTTGCCATCTGTAGCTTGATTACGTCCACATCCAGAAGCGTAAGCCACTTGGTAGCCGCAAGGCTGAAGTTGCATGCTCTTACACTACACTACAAGATGTGCGACCTTTGGAGTTGTCTTGTGATGCCGGAGAGTGCCGTTGCCTTCCTGGAAATTATCACATCAAACATCTCGTAGCTCCTCACAACGGTCATCAAAACCTCAGTGTCGTTGCGTCGCTTACTAATTCCATAGTCTTTGCTTGGGCTTTTTCTTCGGCATACGGAGAAGAATGTGGAAGGACGAGTCTACTGTGCCTTGACCAAATGTGTTAGTAGTTGAGAAGAAACAACGGTCCAGAACATAAGGTAAGCACCAATTTCAGAGCTTGCTCGTAAGAGTCAAGGCTTTTGGCGATTGTTGTGGACCCTAGCGTCATAATCACCTACTTAGACGTTTGCCGCAGGGTTGGACTTTCATATATTGAATTTATGATCCGATGCGACATTGGTCCTAATGCCGTTGCGTGTCGTTTTTTCAAGCTCGTTCTCTAAGAAAGACGCATCGAATCTTTCGCGAGGAATCAACGGCTCCCCAGCGAGTTGAATATCCCGGAACAGGCTTGAACATACCACATTACCACATAACTGAAGTCATGAAATGGTATATCTCATAGGCGAACGCCACATTATGGCATACGCTTGTCCAAAATCCACATATCGTAGATGCCCAATATCGATACTCTACATTCTCCGCAACACCAAAAACCGTAACGCCGAACCAGATGTGCAGGGTATCTCCAAAATCAGTCTGACCGCCCTTGATGCGAAAGCCAAAAAACAAACGTCCTCACACGCACACCTACGCATTGTCTGACTTTCAGCTTCTCGCGTCGATCTCCATCTCATCAGGTAACGTCCCAACATCCTCTCCTCGACACCATTGCCATCCACAATCCCTGGGCTCCGTGTGTATGGCCGGCTGCATCTTGCAACCCAATGCCATGATACGCCACGATGGCGGCTGCCAGTCGGGGAACATCTCGCAGACGGCCTTCATACCTGCCTCCATCTGCAGACTCATGATCTGCACCAGCTCCGACTGCCGGTTCGCCTCGACGAGCTCGACCTCGTCGTCGTACACCGGGTTCTCGTCCCTCGGGACGAAGACAAGACTCTCCAACCGCGGCATGCGCGCGCGAACCTGCTTCAACACCTCCACCGTGAGGTTCGCGGCCGACATGCTCTGGTAATATACGGAGTCGATCCAGAACAGCGAGTCGTTGACAGCAAGGTGGCGCACCTCGGCGAGGTCCGTGGGGTCGCACAGCGCCATGACGGTCATGAACTGCGCTTCTGACGCCATGTAGCCGTCGCGGGCGCCGAAGTAGAGGACATCGCGGCTCCGGTCGAAGAAGATCTGGCCCGGGTTGCGAGTCATGCCGAAACTGAGCCGGTAGGACTTCATGGCCTCGACGCGGGACTCGTGGCAGACGTGGAGGTTAACGGGAATGGATGCGTAGGAGATGCAGCCGCTAGTCGACGGTCGTCGCTGAGCAGCAGCCGGGTAGGCGTCTGAAGCGAACGAGAGAGATTTTGCGCCGCATCGTATGGGGACGATGCGCGGCGGGGATAGGTTGAAGTTCCATATCTTGAGGCGGAGCTCTGCGGGGAGGCATGGAAAAAGATGCTATCGCGATGGGAGGACTCGATGTTAACGAGAGAGGCTTTCTCGGGAGATCGACGGAGCTACGGTAGTTTAAACGTACAAAATGGTCCAATGGCCGCGATGGTGTCGTCGGCTCGCAGGAGCCGTCTGTTTGGGTCCTCGCAACGGGCGTCGTCGTCGGTGTCGGGATGGGTGGCATGGCTCGTTGGAACGCGGGCGCAATATTCTGTCTATCGATGGTCTACGAACTCGTCGTCGGTAATGTGGGAGGAAAGAGCCGCAAGTGCGGTGGGTGGATGGATAATTTGGCCAATGCGGGACACGATGACGGAGAGGTGGCAAGCGTGAGAGGTTATTATATCGGCCGCGGCGGCGCGGCGGGCTGGCAGCGCCATCCTGGGCAAACGAACACAAAGGATATGCCTGCCAACCTGCATCCCGCAAGGTCCAATTCGAGCCGAGACATCATTAGACTTCTTTGACAAATACCCAGCCCCGGCCGAGCTGTCTCCTCATCAAGGTAAAAAGGTACGGATAGACCAGGCTCGCTGGCCCAGGCGGGGGGAGGGGGGAAAGGGCAACATCTGCATACCCAAGTTCTGTCGGTCGTGAATCATGGACACTGAAGACCACACCCCCCTTCACCCCCACCCCGGTCATAGACGCATGTTTGTGTCAGGGAAGAAAGTGTGGCGGCCCAGAACCCGAGGCTTTGGGTCGGGTTGACAGGGGTTTTCACCATTTGAAGGATTCAAATGGTCAATATTTCCCACATAACGCAGACGGGGGAGGCTCCAAATGACAGGATGCCCGACGGGAGCGAGGTGCTGGGGAGCGGAACCGATCGAAGGGATAGGCATATGTACAACATAATCACAGATGTGTCAGAACTGAGCCATGGCTTAGGGTCCTAATTATTGCTTGAACGCCTGCAGCCGCTCCCGTATTCCTGCCAATCGTCGTTTGGCATTGATTTCGTTGTTCAGTCTCAACGTAAACTCATGAATTGACAATATCTCTGCATCTTGGAAAAGCGAGATATCATCCGAGGCCGTCTGTACGTCTGTCCCAAGCATGCCTCTTACCGACTCTGTCGATCATCAAGTGCGGGTTGCAAAGAGCTAGGGGGATCCGTCCCGGTCAGGTCCCACTGTACCAGGTGCGGACGGACGTTGGGGTGGCAGACTGTAGCTGGGGTTCGCTGTGGGATGACGACGCAATATCTGCGGTTCTCGTGGTTGTAGACAGAAAGGAAGTCTGTATATCCGGCCGGCCGTAAGAGGGCGGGACCGTAGATCGTCGAGATGCAAAGGCGGGTGATGGACGTATGGTTGGTTCCAATCCGTTGGGCTGAGCCAGGGGTCAGGGGTCGAGACAGGGTATGTTTCGCTGGCTGCTGCGGTCTGCTTATGCCGCCAGTCTGCGGGTGAGCACAGTTTTGAGTGCTGATTGGTAGATCAAGACGGCGTCAACGCCGTGCCCCTTGGCTGGTCTGCTAGCAATCTCAGCTGAATCAGGGTACGTAGATTCGCCGACCTGCTTGGCGAGGGTCCAGCATCAGTAGATGGCGTTCTGGCCAGGAACCTGCAGGGAGAAAAGTCCGATTTTCCGACCTGACGTTCTCTTTACTTTGCACAGAACGCAACAACCTGGGCACGAGAACTATGATGAATAGTAATCATAGTCGATCGGCTTACGGTCTCGACTTTGTTGGTGTTGGTGTCAGTGTCACACAAGTCAACCCGGCTGTTTGGTTCTTTTACCCAGAGGGACGGAGTCGAGATGCTGTGCCGCTGTGTTTCCCCCGTGGCGCCACTGTGAGACTTCCTAGGCCAAGTTGACCTGTCACCTGCTGGCAACTCGATGGCCGAACTTTGAACCCCACAGTCTTTGGCTGCCGAACTCCGATACTGGCCATTCCTAGCTGAAAGTTGGCCTGGAGGAGGTTCAGACGGGAGCTGTTTGCTTCACGGAGCATGGGCCGATCGACATTCCTCAGCTGCGGACGTTGGAGGCCAAGCAGCTAACCTCCCGCCTCGCCCGTTGATCTTCATTCACACCCGCCTCATTCGTTGTCCAGAAATCACGATAAGTTTGATAGTGCTCAAGATGATCTTGGTAGGCTGCCATTATTTCAGGCGGACTGGGGACTGTTTCCTCCTTGGACTCGGGATCAGCGGGAGGGTGAGCATTGTTGATACGCGGAGTATGCGACCCAGCCGTCGAATACTAGTTTCCCTTGTCAGCAGCAAAAAAAGCCAGGTGCCATGCCAGAGACCCAGGCCTCCCAATAAGCGTGGGGTATTTAGCAGCGAAAGAAGTGAGGCTGGGAAGACTGGCGGGGACTTGGTGTGACGCGCAGCAGCAAAGTTGACAGACTGACAGGGAGGCAGTGGATGCATCCCGTTGCCAGTGACATTTCCCCGTCGGCCGCCCGAACGCCATCCGAGTTGTGTTTGTTGCCTTCATTTCCAGTGACAGGGCCAAGGTTCTGCTAATGATGACAGCCCTGCAGCTGATGGTCACCGGTTGGATCTGTATGGTCCACCGGGAGCCTCGTCGTCTTCTGCGAGCCTGCGGCTGCCATGCAAGAGCTTGAATGCTCACTTGATTGCCTGCCCCTTCGGAAGAGGGTCTGACCCCCCTGTCGTCGACACCCCCCTTGTGATGTGGAATCATTGAGGAAGCTTTGGGACTGCAAGAACGCCACCATCCCAATTGATGCTGCATGTCGCAGTTCGCAGACGAGACACATACTCGTGGGCATGGAGAGTCCAGCGCCGACTAGTCTAGTCCCCCAGGAACAGAGCTTAGCGGACAACATCGCAACGGTCCATCATGATTCTTCGGGCGTGTTGAAGTTCCGGGAGAGAACACAGAAACCGCCGTCGAATACGCACATGTTTGAAAATGAGAAACATCAAAATGCGTGGAAAGCAGGGCAAAACAACTGTGTAACTCGAAGATCCGCATTCATGATGTATTTCATGCATATACGAAGATGCAAATTGCTTGTTTCGCCGCGGCAAAGACGACGTCGAGAATGTCTGGCAAAACACCACCGTGCAGTCCCTGCCAGCTGGTACCTTATCAGAAAGAGGGTCCACAAAATACCAGATTATCTAGGAGCACAGCTTAGATAAGCAGCATACCACAGTCACGTGCAGCCAACATCTGAGATGACTCAGCCAGACGTCGAATTGAGCTTTTGTTTCGTTCCACCAAAGTCTCTTGGTAAGGTAGTGTCTCCGCCCTTCCCGCTTGACGTGAGCTTATTCTCTGGATCACACCGACGGCGGTAACTGAGGAGGCCCTCAGAGCATTACCCCTGTGCCGAAGTAACCTCGATTGCGACGCTATTCAAGTCGGCGAATGGGCTTCATGCCTAAACTTATTTCAGGGTGTTCGCATGCTGCCATTGGCCTCATCACAGGCCCTTCCCGCTTCTAAGCGCCTGGGATGACCAAAATAGGGACCGGCAGCTGCGGACATCTGACCAATCCCAAGCCGAACCGCTCTTACAAGGTCTCCAACTATCTCCAACTTCACGGCTCAACACGTCGCAAGCGCGGCTATCTTGCATCGGCGCGACGCTCGTCATGATAATTTTGGATCGCATCTCCCTTCCCCGGAGGTTGGCAAGATTACGTGCCGCGTCCACTCACGGCTCAAGGCGCCTATCCGATACCTGATTGTTGTATTTGTACGCATCCAAGTCCCCCTTCCCAGGTCTCGAGATGGCAAATCCAAAGCACTGCCTCCTTTCCCTTTCTCGTTTCCTACGTTTCGTTTCTGTTGTAACGGTCGGTCTCTACGTTTAGTCATATTCTCTTCTTGCCGTAATCCTTTTCCTCACATCTCCTTCTTTTCCGCCATGTCTTCCGAAGAAAAGAACATCAGCCAAACTTCAGGCTTCGAGGTTGATCCCGAAGACACTCAATACGCATCGCAAGCCCGTTTCTTGGGGACCATCGACGCGGCAAGAGTCAGTTTGACTGCTCTGGCTTTGCTGGCAGGCATCACTATACTTGGCGTATCAGCAGATGCTCTCGCAGTCTATGATGCGACCCACGTACCTGCCAGCTACTTGCTGCCGCTCTGGCCGGATGCCTTTGACCTGAGGCCTACGGTGGCTCTTGTGGTTGGCAGCTCCATTGTCATTGTTGCCAACATTGTCTCGCTGCTCTTCAGCCGAGTCCAGTCTGTAAGTTGGAACATCATGGGAGGGCATCGCGGCATGTCGACTCGAACTAATGCCAATCGTGAATAGCTGCGCGGGCGAGCCCTCATCCACAACTCACTAAGCGTCGCCGCTCCGGCAGTCGGGCTTGTGGCTGCAGTGGTTGCCATGTCGGTCTTCTACAGCATCAACGCCTCGACCACAGTGGATACGCTCCAGAGCTGGAGCTGCCGATGGTCTGACGTGGTGATGGTGACGCGGCCTCACTTTGGCACTCTTTGCAAGCAGAGCAAAGCCGGGCTGTACATGTCCATCCTCCTGATTCCAATCGAAGCCATCACTCTGGGAGCTGGGGCATATCAGATGGTACTCGAGAGGAACATCAGCAGGGCCAGCGGTGTAGTCCAGGGACGCCGCAAGTCCGGCAGCCCCGTTCCTTCGTCAGTCACCGCCAGAGATATCGAGGGAGAGGCTCACTAGGATGTCCGGAGCGGAGCCGTCGAGACGATGGGGCTGCCTTTGCCACTGGTCGGGCATGATGCTAAGGTGCGAGCGACGCCGGACGCGCCGGAAACGGATGCTGTGCGGTCACGGAGTGGGCGTTCAGGTCAACGCAGGACCATGGAGATGTAGAAGCCAGCTGTGTCACATTTGTACCAAGAAGTGTTTTTTTCACGGGTTAATAATCCGCTGTTGTCTACAGGACCGGCGAGACTGTCCAATGGATTACGATTTCCGATGCAAAAACCCATCGATCCAAGAATTCGGTCCCCCCCCCTTCCTGCTTGTCCAGCAGACTCGTAATTTGATTCACAAGTTCACCAGTCCATGGCCGCATCCGGCAGCATTTTCACGGAGCAGATTGAGCTCGCAGCCAATAAGGGTATCAAAAGTGGCGAAAGGGACCTCCACCTACGCAAGTGCAACTGCGAGCTTGTGATGCATCGTTCAAGATTGTGGCCGTTTGCAGGTGGACGACGCGATGTGGGGGTCTAGCAGGAGATGCCGTCGTCCCGGCCATCAGGTACGCTGGTCTGGCTTCTCGTAAGGGTCTGACATGGCGGTTGGTCAAGATAAGGTCGTTCGGAGACGCAGCTTGAAGCAGGTAAGGTAGGGGACCAATGCAGGGTGGAAGTCAGTTAGAGACGCGTCTCTTTGGAGCAAAAGGAAAAGGCTTTGACCTCGGTAGGGCGTAGCAGTAAGGTAGTTCGTCTCTTGTCTGTCGGGAGCCACGACGGCCCTGGTTTGAAGACTACTGCAAAATACGAGTCGTCTAGAGCACTGAGAAGACCCCTATATCCGCCTAGGAGCGGACTCTGACAGGCATGAATAGCTGTACACGCAGCTGCTCACTCACTTTGGACTGGACACCTCACTGGGTTGACTGGACTCTTCAGGTCCCGTCAAATTTCAGTGGGACGCCTACGCAAGCCACCAGAAAGGAACACGGACCTGGCGCATTCACGCGAGCGCCAGCTGCCTAACTAGGGCTGGGCTACCTGTAAGCTCGCTACGGGAGTTGGACGCTGCCGGGCCATTGAGCGAGCATCTGCCGTCCAGTGAGTGGAATGATTGGCTCAATTGCAAGCGGGCTCAGAAGCTAGACGAGACGAACGCCGCTTGGACCTCTGGTCTTCCCGCACTATTTCTCCGAGCTCATAGGTACAGGTACACGCAGCTCCACACCGCATGGCCCCGGCAATGGTAGCAACAGCAGGAACAGGTGAGGGCACGTCGTGACACTGACTGTGGCTGCTCTGTTGGAAACGTCTGGAGGACGAGGATCACCATGTACAAACATTTTGCCTACCTGCCCGCCTGCCTTGGAAACGGTGACACGGTACCCTACGCTACCGTACATTAGGTACCTAAGGATCCTGAGGCTACCTAGATAGGCAGCATAGCTGGGTAAGTAGGAAGGTAGATCAGTGGGTGATGGACGGGCAACCGCAAACCACCCGGAGACATGTGCATTCCGTCTCATCATTGCCCTCTCCGTCAGGACCAGGACATTTCTCGTCTTGGGTCACCCGCTGAACCCGCGCGTTCGCGTCCCCAGTATATTAGCTCATTCGCCTCTGGACCCGCCGCTGCATTCTTGACCACGCTGAGGGCGCAATCAGACGAGAGAGGCGCTCGACGGTTTGGTTTTCAAAGCCCCCAGCCTGCGGCCTGTGTCCACCTATGCAAGCTTGCTACGGCGCCTAGGCCAAACATGGTTCCAGAACTGAAGAGACAGGTAGACGGAGCAAAGGGTCCAAGATTTGTCCTGTTTCTACGACAAATGGACCTGCCTGCAAACCACTCGACAACAGCAAACAATGCTGGTTGGTGGTCATGCCAGCAGCGTCGCCCGGGCGCCTTGCCCGTCTATCATGCGGCTGGCCGAGTAGCTGGTCTGCGGCGTGCCGTTGACCCTCCCTGACTCTTCTGTTCTTCCATTCTACCTGATGCCCGACCGACGACAAAGAACAGTGGCCCCAATGGGGCGATGGGGTTCCCGTCATGCATTTCCAAGGGCGACACGACAGTCCTGGACCCTGTCCTCCCGATGCCTAGTCACCTGCTAGCGTGCTGAACTGCCTTCGACGATGTCTCCAATGCCATGCCATTTTGGATGTGGAGGCGCCGTCGAGGGCAGTCCTGCGGAATCTCAGAAAATCTGTCTTGTCGCAGAGCACCGGCCGGATACATCTGGACACTGCGGAAACAGCCCCAGGAACTCTCCCAAGCCAAGGGTAAGAGAGGAGTGATTTGATGATGCGTGTGGGCTCGGTCACTACCGCGTGCCACACACACTCGAGGAAACCTCACAGTCGCAATCAACAGAGGAACCCTGGCAACAAGCACGGAACAGTCCAGGCGCAGGGAGCTGGGTTACACGGCGATGCCTCCAGATCCCGTTGGATCCATTAAGCTGAGGGACGCCCGCCGGCGGGAGCGATTCCCTAGCCTTCCATAACATGATTGCCTGGCGAGGATATCAAAGAATGATACGGCTCGTTAGCGCAAGCTGCAGATTGAGGTTTGAGACTCTACCTTTGGTCGCCCAAGGACACCAGGCAGAGGCAAATCTAGGGACCGATACCAACACCAAAAGACGAGGCAGGTATGGTAAGCCCAACCTATCCTGCCCTACTGCAGTGTCCTGTCCTGTCCAGTCCAGTCCAGCCCGCTTTCCTCCTCCCTCTTGCCTCCTTCCGTTCAACTTGATCGACCTGTCTCGCATTGAAACCGGGCTCGTCGAGCGTGGGAAGAAAGACCTAGGTGCGTGCATCGAGCCTTGGCTCTTTCCGTTTTCAACCATCATCTCGCGGTTCTGAGTGGCTATCCGCCTCTTGCATCGATTCCGTCCCAACGACTCGCGGCCGTCGTAGCTCTTTGCGGTGGTGCACTATCCCAGCTAGCTCCACCTCGCATCTCTTGTCCTCGTCCTGATATAATAGTCTCCCTCTCAGTCACCGTACCGTCACACCACCTTTTTTGTTCGTTCGTCCAGTTGTTTGTCTCCTGCTGAACCCTCGAAACTCATCATCGCCAAACAACAACACCCACCGCCGTCCACGTCTTGTGCATCACGAGACCAACGGGACAACGATCAGCACTTGGTTGCTTTAGTGGCTGCATCTTTGCGTCCAACAACTTTCGCCTTCCTTCCTTACTGCAACGTCTGTTTCTGAGCCTTGTCACCGCGAGTACGACGACCCAGCGCACGACCTATCTTCCCTTTCTACAGCCTGACAGCTGAAGATATTGCGCCAAGTCCAAGGGGCCTCTAGTTGATGACCAACGCGGTTGTTAGCATTGCTTAAACGACATCTCGGCCGGCGCCTCTTTCGGTACGTGTCAAGCTAGATAGGCTTTTGGGTGGTGGGTTGAGACTAACACGGCCGCTGCTAGTAAGACGCCGCTCCCAAACGACCACGTCTGATACATCCCCCACGAGCTCCAAGCACACACACCTGCAGCCGCCTTTTATCTCAGCTTCGACCCTCCCAATTGTCCCAGAAAATGGCCCTGTCTCCGCCTTCTTCCCCGCAGGAATCAACTACGACCGGTAGCATCAACGAAAAGGTCAACTCCACGCCAGTCACTCCCGAGAACAACAATAAACGTGTCTCTATCGCAGCAGGCGCCGGAATGTCTTTTGCCGAGAGGAGGATGAGTCGCCGGCCGTCTACCGCGCCGACCCCTATTGTCGAGGCCGGCGAGGGAACACGAGACGTCAACCACTCTTTGCCCGGCGATGCCCGCAACAACAGGAAGTCTAAGACCCAGGCCGACATGGCTAGACGCCGCAGCTCTTACTATGAGGAGGCTTTCCAGGGTGATAGAGACATCAACGTCCTCAAGGATCGTGCTTACAGCGAAGCCATTGTCATGGCTGAGCTCCGCACCAACGTCATCGTATGTGTTTCGGCTTGCCGATGCTTGGCCATCCATAACTGACTCTTTGCCAGATCAGTGATGAATTCAGTTTCATCACGGACTTTTCGTACCAGCTCTCTGTTAGGTATCAGCGGCCAGTGTCTTCCATCGTGGTGAACCTGCAACATGGTGCTTGCATGCTATTTGGCGGAACTTTCGACCCCGCTTACACAATGACAATCCATGCTCTGTCTTGTGAGGTTGGCGTCACTAAGAACAAGAGGAACGCTGCCCTGCTCCAGAAGCACTTGCACGAGGCCATCGGCGTTGCGCCTGTCCGCGGATTCGTCAAGTTCATCGAGGTGCCTGCGGAGAACATGGCTGTCAACAGCAAGACTGTGGCTGCCCATATTGCCGAGATGACGGGCGAGGAGGAGGAAACGATTGCTGAGCGCCGCGCACGCAACCGTAAGAGTATCAGTGCCAAGGTAAGACAATAGGAACGTCCAAGAAAAGACAACGCTGACCACCAACTTGATGCAGGGTGCCTCTGCTCTTCGACATGGATCGATTGCCGGCCCTAGGAAGGGTTCCATCTTTGACTTTAGGAGAGAGTCGGTTGCACCACGAAGAGACTCCGTGATGCCCCCTCCCAATGAGCTCACCCCTCCTCATAGCGCAACCGATGCGCCCCCTATTCCTGCCATTCCTGAGCAACACGTCCAGAACGCCACCACAACCACTACAACCACCGACGAAAAGGATGCGCCCATCAGGGAGGTCGAGAAGGCTCCCACCAACACCAGCAGCCTCGCCCCTCCCAAGAAGTCCAAGACGGCGAAACGTAAGAGCAGCTTCGTGTCGTCGCTGTTCTCACGTAGGAACACTCCCTCTCCGATGGCGACTGCTTCCTAGACGAATTTCCGACGTTCTTCAACTATAATTTCCTTTGTGTTGCACTCATTGTCGGGGTTAAAGCAGTGGTTTAGATTGAAAGGTCGGAAACAACGGAGCACTGCATCGTAAAAACTGGGAGAGGGAGTTTTGCATACCAGCCTGCCTGGGGCGGCCTTCGGTCACAGTCTAGGGGCGCTTATTCTGTAATGGTATCTGTACTGTCTAATATTTGGGAGCATGAGTAGGAGCAGGTGTAGAGTCTCAATTCATTTGATTGCTACACGAGCATTTGTTGATCCTGATCTGGCCATTGCGCGTGGTTAGAACTGGTAGTGCTGTAACATCATTGTAGGTTGACTCGATGATTGCACAACGCAATTTGACAGATTGGAAACATGACAATGTAAAGAAAACGTGATCGAAATCCGGAAAGCACAAATGTTGATGACAAGATGAATGCGCTCGTAGGTGGTTTGGGTGGCAGGTCGTAGTCAGACGAAGTGACAAGGATGTGGTCTCGCCTAAATTAATTGGGTCCCGTCTGCAGTACCCGCGAACTGTTATCTTATCGGAAGCACGCTGCATCGTCATCCTTCCCACCTCGTGCTCAACTGCCAATTGCCTCACCCCATCGTTCACCTTACCCGCTCCACATCTGCGGATTAGTGACCTGCCTACCTACGTTCGAACCCGGTGATAGGCTGGTGTGTGCCGGTCCTTTTGCGACTCTACTGCGACGGAAATTGTTGTTTTCGCATCGAAACGAGTCTCTTTGAACACTGGCGATTTGTTTTGGTCCTCTCGTAACGACTTCGGGCATCACTGGCCATTAATCTCGTACGATCGATTACTGGGCTTGATCGCTGGGCGCCGGTGCGGTTGTCGCTGCTGCTGCTGCTGCTGCGGTTTGAGGTAGTCAGCTTGGGGGAGCTTTTTCTCGGCGGCGTATTCGACAACCCCTTTCAGCCGCAGAGTGAGGCTCAGACAAGGGAAAAATGGAGGTGAGAATCCGTCGTATTTCTTAATGTTTACTGTCTGCCGTCACGTCACGTCTGCTGCTGCATCTTGCCTCGCATCCTCATCTTCACCCCCTGTTCAGCCAGGCGAGCTGCTTGTAGAGTCTTACTTTCTGTAACCTGTCTGGGCTGGATTACCATGATAGAAGACGGCTTCTCTTAACTTCCCACCGTTTCCAGGGAAGGATGTGTTTCGCGACAATTCGTCTTGGTCAGCTTATTTTGAGGACATCTTTTCCTCAAGCAATGACTGGATAACAGACGAAAAATGGACTGGGATACTCTTGTCCAACGGTACTCGTGTCCTCTTTCTTGGACCTGGTTTCCGGATTGTCCACCTGGCCTCGCCAGATGAAGCGGGTTGGCTAAGCCATGGTGTCATGGATGATGTGGCGTTGTGCGACGGTGAGATCAGCACGCGCAGCGCTTCGAGTCCATGGCTGGGGTTGAACTCGAGAATGGGGCTTGCGCTTGGTTTGAGCAGGCGAGCATCTCTCGAATGCGGGTGCCTCATCTTTCTTTTTTTGTATTTTTTTCACTCGGTTTACGAAGATGCCTAGGCCTCGTGGTGGGGTTCCTTTTCAGCTGCGCGCATCCGCCAGGGTGGTCGTATTCGAGGTAGCACCCTGCCTTGAGGCTTTGTGTTTTCCTCTGACGAACTTGATGACCTTGAGGATTGCTCTGCGTTGTTATCAGGGGGCAGTCTGATCTCTTGTCCCGCCACGGACCGTCGTCGGGCTCCCGGTTGGTCTTTCCGCCAGGAACCCGTGCAAACATGTTGGCTTTGCCGGTCTGTGGCATCAAACTTCCCGAGACACTGGCAAACGATCGAGGACGTTGGAGGAATCTTGAATTATACTTGAAGCCCCCCCCACCCCCCC
>JABGLZ010000830.1:0-25011 GCA_014705045.1 Colletotrichum theobromicola
CCCCCCCCCCCCCCCAACACCCACGACGTTCGTCCATGAACAACGACCTCCCCCGTCCGAGATCCGCGTAAGCCAAGCGTCTCCCGGAACGAAGAGGCCAGAACCCCCGGTGTGGCATGCCGTATCTCCCCTGCTCTTGAGGATTCCCGCCGTCTGAACACACCGGGCCAAACCAGAACCAATCCCTCACCCAGCCCGCCGCCCTGGGCAGGCAACAAAAAAGGTCACTCTACCTGCCCTTTCCCCCGTCGTCCCTCACGCAAGTCGCGCCTCTTCACGCCCACAAAAAGCCGCGCCTGCTGCGACAAGGATCCTGACTCGTTCGCGCCGCAATCCCTACGAGTTTCTCTCGCTATGTGGAAAAAAATACACACAGAGAGACAGAGAGACAACACCTATTTCCCACCCCCCGTCTTGCTGGGTACATGAGCCCCCCCGGGCGGGCGCCCGAGGTTTTCAGAAAGAGACCGGACACAGAGTGCGAGCGGTGGTGGACTGGTGGTGGTTGTGTTGCCCGTAGTTGGAAACGAGGTCGGCGACTCAAGCGCACAGCACCTTCCGGATTAGGCGTTGTCAAGACGTGGGGGGGGGATGAGAAATGTATCTGTACGGATACGTTTGCTCTCACCGGACTGATCCAATTGACCAATGGAGAAGCGAGCGCGGGAAACGTCAGTGAGCAAACAAGACAGACTCCAGGAAAAAACAGCGCAATATTGCGTTATGGCTCCCGCTCAATTGGTTCGGGACTTTTGGTGTAGTGTCTGTCGTTCAGGGTAAGGGTCCAGCGAAGGATGGACAATACCCAATACCGAATTTGGTGATGGGTAAGGTTGTATTCCAGACCCAAACCAGGTAAGAATTGGGGACCCCGAGAATGGGAAATGGGAAATAGACCGCCGGTCTAGATGCCGATCCTCAGTTCTTCTCACCTGACAAACGTTGTCAGTGCGGAAAACGTTCCAGGAAGCACAGCGTAGACGGTAGAAATGCGGCCCTTTTTTTCCTTTCTTCTATTGTGTATCCGTACGGATACTTCATCAGGTAGTGTGCTGATCTGCGAACCCCCCGTTTATTTCACCCAAGCCAGCCGCGGCTGGTTCCCAACGGCCGGGCATAACTGACGCCCAAGCAGAAAAAAAAATGATACCTGACTTCTGTAAGGGTGGTTCCCTGCTCCCGGGTCCGAAGCAATAGTTGACCATAAGAGAATGGAGGAGGGGGAGGGTTTTCTGCTCGGTGTGGGAACATTGATGTGGCTTGTCATATCTGCAATATAGCGACGATAGCAACGAGGACCAGAACGAGCAGAGACACTGTAGAAGAAGACAGAAGGATGGACTGTTCTTAGCCGAAGATCACGCGTTCGAAGCGAAATGCGGTGAAACGTAACCCGGACGTCTGGCTCTTGGGTCCTTCGTTTGGCACCTCCGGTAATGCGGGCCACCCCCCTTGGCTGGCTGCCTTTTTTTCTCTCTATTTTATGCCCTTGTCTGAATCCATGGGCTTTTATCTGATGCTGCAATGGGAAAACTTATCAGAGCTGAGCCTCGGGTGTGCAAGGGCAGAGAGAGAGAGAGAAAGCGAAGAGAAGGGACAGCGGCTCTTTGATATTGTGCAGGGGACCTGGTGAGGGGGGTTGGCTGTGAATGATACGCTGCGGAGCAATGGAGCTCCAGGGGGATGGTCCGGGACGAGAAGAGAGAGACAGAGAGAGGAAGCGCACACGGCAAATGATGAGCTACCGTTGGTCCCAAGAATGAGAGACGACGACTTGGCGAAGCCCTCTCTTCACCAACGGGAGAAGGAGAAAGACAAGGCGGCTGGGCTGGGCTGGGGCTTGTTGGCAGGAGCCTGTTTCCTTAGCGCGGTACCAGAGTCTGGATAGACGGCGGCGGCGGTTGGCCACACCGACCTCTCACCTTCGACCCCGACCCTCACCTGGAGCTACCCCGAACCTTGCTTGAGGCTTCGGTGGGAACGTTACCGAGGACGGCATATCCGCCCAGTGCCCCCGAGGTGGCCTCCAAACATGGCGAGGCGACACTGCGAGGGTACAAGGTCTACGTACAGATACAGCGTATGGTTCGCTCTGCGTTCCCGCACGTTGTACCCGACCAAGCATCGGCCCCCTCCCGGGTCGGCAAGCCGAGTGAAAGTGAAGGGGGCGGCATCTCCAATGGTTTGTCCGTGGCATAATGCAGCTCTTGCATTCTACAGCATTCTATAAAGTCTGGACTCTTACTGTGTACCTGCAGAAACCTGATTGGACACAGTCAAGACCGAGTGAAGAATGAAGAGACCAGACCGGGAGTCAAGACTGTGAGAGTGACAGCCAAAACTGTGGAAAGGGAAACCACCAAAGAAATAACACAATAAAAAAAGAGGATTAACACGACCCAAGCATGTCAAAATGGGACACACACACACACATACACACAACCTACAACCGCAACCACGCAGCATCCGGCCCCTCCTCCGGACGCAGGACGCACGGACAACATTCCGGCTCCAGCTCCCGTGTTCCGTGGGCTCGGACTCTCTTTATTCTGGCTGTTTGCTTGCCGTCCCGCCCATGATCCCTTCCTTTGTCTGCTGCACCTCTCTCACCCAACTCTCGGTGTACCTAATCTTTCGACTAGGCTTAGGGATTACGTACGCCAGCGAAAGGGTAAAGACTCGGTGACTCTCCGTAAGGCAGTTGCGTAGCCAGTACTACTACACTTCCTAGGTTGGTAAAGCATTGTCTAGAAACAGTGGTAGCCACAAAAACAGTACATTGAGCAGTGCTGTTCCCACTTGGGTAGCGAAAAAGGCCTGTGCATGGTGCTACATGTGCGTTTGCTCCCGTGGATCTCCAACTCCAAGTCTGTGTGTCCGTGTCCGCCTGTCAAGAACCCCTCGTCCCGGGCGCCGGCGGGCAAAATGGGCCCCAAAAAAACGCCACCTTTTTTATTTACTTATTTGACTGTCAGGTCCAAATGGACACCGAGGGGGGGCAGAAGAAGACCTGTAATCAGCTTGAATCGTGTTGTCACTTTCACTTGTCCCAGAACGTGCAGAGCACTGGTTCTGCCGCTCATGGAGTCCCTCCAGGCCGAGTCGCCGGTTTCTCCAACGGAGCTGAAAAGGCGCATGGGACACCACCCAGCACCACCCAAGCTTGCCTGCCTGCCCCTCTTGCTATCCAGTACCGGCATAAGAGGGGGGACCCTTGAAAAAAAAAAGAGACAGAGAGAGGCAAAGAGAGGCAGAGACGGGCGTTGTAACTTGTGGTGCTCGCCCGTTTAATGGGGCACGGGTGGGTTGATTGACGCAGCGGCCGGCAGCGCAGCTACCACGGTGTACCCATTCTGCCCTCTTTTGCTTAGGTTGTGCGCGTGTGCCCGCCCTTCTCGTTGATTGACCCTCTGCGTCAGTCAGTCTTCAAATCATCACCAGTTCGAGACTGGAAGAGGTCTGTGTTTTAAGTGAGGGGTTTAAACGCTGCGTCAGTACTCATCAGGACCCCCGCACCGCACCGCACCGCACGCCCGCGCCCGCTCGTGCGTAGGTACATGTGTCGTGCAAGGTGCTTGGAGGGGAAGAGGTTTAGGGGCCCTTTCTTAAGAAGAACGACATATTGCAGTTGTGTTTTTTTTTGGCGGACAGGAGTCAATGGGTGTTGAATGTGGGTGGGACTGCCGTTTAGCTGCAAAAACAGGTTCAAGAATAGGTGGTGCGCACGAGAGAAGGAAGGACGGGAGGGTTGCAGTGCATGCGACCGAAGTCGTTAACGCCATGCAGGAAAGGTAAGTGGCAGGGCAGCAGCAACAGCAGTTCGTGGTCCTTCTTTTTTGCCTATTCGAAGAGTAGCTTCGTTTTTATTTGGGATGGAAAGTGTGAGGGAAAAGTAAAAAACAAAAATAACAATTGACGAAAGAACGGGTCTCTTGCTCCTCTCTCTGCCCGAGGTATGTTGGAAATTTTACTTGCCTGGACGACGGGACGATGAGAAGCATGTGCTCGACCTACCAACTCGTGTGTCCCCTTTCGAGGCTCTGCAACACACTTGCTTGGCCTTTCCAATCTGTAACCAGGGCAGTCTTCAACAAGGCATGTTGGACAGGCCCAAGACCACCACCCGCAACCGCAACATCGCGCGGAAATGCTGTTGTACTCGGTTGCCATGGTCGACAACAGCAATGTTTCCATTCACATTCAACCTTGTCTCTCGCAAGACGCCGTCATCATAGCCTCATACCCCCATAACATGACATCAGAATCTTAAAAACAAACTCCCTTCAACATTCCTCAACCTAGGCGAAATGTCATTCACCCAGCACCCTCACACGATTTTTTTCATCCAAACTCGCATTATACTTTTCGCCCAGAGTTGCTTATCTCCTCTTCCCCTCCATCACGCGCCAGCGTCCCTCAACGAGGAGGATGTGGGAGGAGGATGTGGGAGGAGGGCGGGACAAAAAGCCGAAGCTAGTGTCTAGACGGCGCAAAACAAGACGACGAGCGGCTGTTCAAGTGGCCCCCTCCCGACCCGACCCCCGATCTCAACAAGCTTCCATCAACCCTTTTCTCAACTCACCCACACTTTTCGCAGAAACGCAGAAAAATCATGTTTCTCCTGTTGTTCCACCACCATCGTCATCCAGAAACGCTTTGGCCCATAGTTCCCCCCCTCTTCCTGCTTCCCTCTGCCCCTTCGCTCCCGTCTAAGCCTACGACGCCGCTGCGCGCAAGGGCCCGTGAAGATCAAGCTTGAACGACTCCAACTCTATCATAGTTCGCTGACAATGACAAAAAAACCAACCCATCACATCCCCTGCATTAAACGCACAAACTGCTCGTAACGGTAATCAAACATGGCGAGTCCTTAGCATCAGAGTAAAAAAAAAACCAGTGCAAAACGTCAGTGAATACGATTTCGACTAGTAATCGCCTATCGCCTCCAAACATCCCAATCTCTCTCCCGCGTCCACCCCACGACGATCCCAACTACCTAGCTCCTAATACCTCCAAAGATAATGCTAGACCCCCAAAGACCCCGGAGAGTCCCCCGAGCCTCCAACCCGCCCGTCAAAAACATCTCCAACCGCCAAGCGCGCGCCGCCGTTCAGCCATCAAACCCACACCCTCGTCCCCACCCCATACAACCTCGTCTCCCTTGCGCCAACCACAGTACTACTACTTACTACTAACGAAACGAAACACAAACCAGCTTCTCTCTCTCTCTCTCTCTCTGTCTGTTTTGTTCTCAATGTCAATCAGCCTGTCCCGAACACCCTCCAAAAAAAAAACAAGCCTCCAACCACACATCACTTCACCCACCCCGGTCCCCCCATCGTTCATCGCTAGTCTCTTAGCCTCCGCAGGACCCCTTCCCCGGCAGTCCTAAAAACGTACGATATCACTCCAGCCCAACTGCCCAGACTAAATCAGGGAAACGCCTCCAAAAAAGAAGAGAAGAAGGATCGCCTTACTGGCGCACCCTCCAGAAAGACAAACCTGTCAAGACACGGGGCAGTCGGTCTTCTAAACCGGAGCTCGTTCCCCACGAAATAGTGATGTCTCAAAACGCAAACCAGGGAAATATCCGAGCCTCGATGACAACGAGGTCGTGAAAAAGCATGTGCCTGTACCCAGTGTATCTCAACCAAACGGCCAATTTCCCCTATTCTCAAAGACTCAGCCGTAGAGACGAAAAAAGACAATGCCATTCTGTTGACAGCTACATTACTAACCAAAATATGGACTCTACTCAAGCCAACTCTCACCCACAGACAGCACGGAAACATATCAACACCATGTCCGAAGCCCTCGTATAGAAGTAAACACTACAACCTCCCACCCGTCCCCTCTAACAACCAAACTGAAAGCCGTAATGTAAAGCCGCACGGGTTAATAAACCACCACCACAAAGGGGAGCGAGAAACGGGGAGGGGGGTGTTCGTTCCTCAAGGACACCAAGCCAGCCGCACGTCCAAAACGCCCACCACCACCACCACCACCAACAACAACCACACCAGCGAAACCAATCAACAACCCACCAAATAAACCACTAGTCGAAACAGCCCTCCCAAAAACACCATAGATCAAACATCGAGCCCATCCTCCTAAGAGGGGGAGGAGAACCAGCAACACCCCCCAAAAAGACCGCGTGTAATAATGTTTGACAACTTTGACACTTGACGTTTTGACATGCGGTTCTCTTTCTCTCTCTCTTTCTCGTCAATTACCCGTTAGACCCAAACAACACGGACACGAAAGAGACAAAAAACCAAACACTAGCCATGGTATTGGCCATGCTAAACATCCCAGCCAGCGTCAAGTCCCTTACGCGTCCGCCCCAATGCCGCGGACCACATCGCGGCCCAATTCTCATCAAAAAAAACGAAATGGAAATTCACCCGAGGCCCCGACTACAACCCTCCCTCCCCCCCAAGTCCGAGCAAGCCAGAAACCAACCAACCAGCCAACCAACCCACCACCCTCCCAGAGTAACAACAACAACGACAACAACAACGAACAACAAGAAACATCTTTTGGGGGAGGAGGGGCGCGGGCAAAGCAAAATCGTCTCCTCATCTAGCCGGCGAGCGATCCCGACGGGGCGGAAATCGCGGGGTACAGCGGAAGAGACCGTGCCGCCGCCGCCACCGAACACCCCCCCGCAGGCTGCCCAGCCAAGAAGACTTGACTGCATGTTAAAGAACAGGTATAGTAAGAGCGCAAATAGGGAAACGAACATACTTTCCGAGCACTGCAACGTAGCTGTTTCCCGATATATACATGATTTGCTCTTTAGTCAGCGCCGGGGGGAGGTGGGTGGTGGTGGTGCAGCAACAGGTCGGTTATCCGCTTGGGGTAAAGGATCCCGGCACGGCGCAGCGCTACGGCAAAACATCAAAAGACGGGAGGTAAAAAAGACGTTGGACGGATAACGTAGATTCAACGAGAAAGAAGTCTGCCTATCCCGGATGTTCTAGCTACATCCCACGAGGGGACCGACATCTCGACGTGGTACCTCCAAAGAGACTCGTTCTGGGCCTGGAGCAACGGCCAGAAGAGTAACAGAAAAAAGTAGTGTCGGTATACACAGATTAGAGCTCGCTCCATGTCCCCATAATCTCCCTGCTTCCTGCTGGTTCCTCCGTGTTCATCTCTCTCTCTCCTCCTCTCTCCTGCCCTCGCGTAAAGAAGAATCCAGCCACAACATATGAACAATCCGGAGATCGAAGTTGGCAAAAACGTGGCATCATTTTCTTTTGCGACCGACCAGACGTCAGAAAAAAGGCCCGCGAGACACAGACTCCTGTAACACCACCAGCTTGCCCTCATGTGTTTGGGAATGAACAAAAAAATGGAAGTCCCAGTCTGCCCAAAGGTTTGATTGAAAAACTCAAGAAACCTACGCCCCAGAATATGCCTCTCTCTTTTCGTGCGCCGTTCGCCCAATGGGGAGCTGGTTGTTCATCCATGACGTGTGGGGAAATGTCCGAATCGTCTTCAAAGCAGAACTCGAAATCTCGTGCGTCCAATAGTCGTGGCCATTGACGGCCTTTGCCAGCCGCTTCTCTAATGCTGGCAATCATCAAGTCGTGACGTGGAAAATGCTTGTGCCTCGCGGCAGTGGGACCCGTCGGATTTGCGAATCGAATGGATCGGGTCCGGGGCCGCGGATCCGAGCAAGTCCGTCGATAAGGGAACAAAGGTATGTATTGGCGTTGTGGCCGACATCACAAGACGACGCATTTGCTCTTGCCTTCCCTTCCCCTCCCTTTGCGGCGATAACGGTCGCCACCCTCCTTGTCGTCGTATCTCGCACCGGCATCGCCGTTGATCGGTCGGGTGCTGCTGCGTCCACCAGGTTGAGGCCGGGAAGCTGCCTGTCGCTGTCTCCGCAGTATTCTGACAACGTCGTAGAAGGCCTTCTCAACATTTATGCAGTTCTTGGCCGATGCCTCGACGAATTCGCAACCAAGCTCACGGGCTAGGGCGTGGCCCTCTTGTGTCGATACCTCCCTCTCGGTGACTCTGTCGCTCTTGTTGCCGACGAGCATGATGGGTACGGGCGCTTGAGGGCTGGCTGCAGAGATGGGCGAGCCCGGGTATGAGGGCGACGATGCACATGATTCCTTGACTCGCTGGATCTGATGATGGAAGCGCTTGATTCGTGAGAAGGACGACCGTGATGAGATGCTGTAGACGAGGACGAAGCCTTCTCCATCTCGAATCCATTGATCTCGAAGGGCTGTGTACTCTTCTTGGCCGGCGGTATCGAGAACCTCGAGCATGCATGCTTGACCATCGATGACGACTTGCTTGCGGTACGAGTCCTCGATCGTGGGGTCGTACTGTTTTCGGGGAAAGCACGGTCAGCGGGCGGCTCTTGGCGGCGACAAAGGCGGGGGAGGGCGATTGAGAGAAAGAAAAGCAGGCAGACTCAAAGGAGAAAGGATCACGACGCGATGCAGAAGAAAAGGGTATGATGGTGGAAGGAACGGCGACTTACTGTTTCCACGAAGTGTTGCAAGCAGAGCTGGATTGTCAAAGCGGTCTTCCCCACGCCGCCGTCACCCAGGACCACCAACTTGTACAGCACCATTTTTCCCGCCATGATGGGCAACTATGTGGGAATGACGACAGTAGAATGCGACCGAGAGAGTGCGTCGAAAATCAGCTCGCTCGATTGACGATGAATGACCGGAGATCAAGCGAGTCGGGTAGAGGAGGCGATTCGCGGGGGGCGGAATGGAGGGGGTGGTTCGTCGGTGGTGGTTGTGAAGGTGGTAGTGGTGGAGGAAAGGACGACGAACGCCAGTGTCGAGTCGATGATAGGATAGGTAAGGTAAGGTAAGAGAAAAAAAAGGGTAAGGCAGGTAGGCAGGTAGGTGAGGTAGGTAACGAGTGGTAAGGTAGGTAGTAGGTAGTGGAGGTAAGGCGGCGGCAGGCGGCGGAGGAGGAGGTGGTGGTGGTGGTACCAAGTAATAGTAGTAAGAAGAAGTTGGGAGTAAGGTAGGAGCCCAAATGTTGCGGGTTGGATTTTGCAGCCCGAGCCCTGGACGTGGACAGTGGATTCTCCTCAGCAGACTGGTGGATTGGATCGACCGGACTGGACCCGACAGCAGTCAGTACAGGTACGTAGCGGCAGCGGTAGCAGTAGTATCAGCGGCGGAGGGGGAGCAAAGCAACAGCACTGTGACCGGGGGGGTGGCAGAACGCAGACTCGAGGGCGGATTGACTGCGGGTTGGCTGGATTGGGGTTGGTTGGCTGGGCATGGCACCTGGCACCTAGGTGGCAGGTGGCAGATTGGCAGGCACCCGGCAGGATGCGGGTAAGGTAACGGGAGGAGGAGTAAAGCAGCAAAAACGACTGGAGAAACAGCTAGTTGACGGGCAGAACTGACCTGATTGACTTGACGCGCAGGACTGGCAGGTTGACAGGCTGCGCTTGGTGTAGACGAATGAATGTGTCGTGCCGTTCGCGCGCGTGTGTGCGTGATGCGTGTATGGTGTGTGGGCGTGTGTGTGGTGTGTGTCCGTCTGCTTTGTGTTGTGTGCGGTGCGTGCTCTCTCGCGAGTCTCTCTTCTCTCGTTCTTCTGTCTTCTCAAGTCTGCTGCGGGTGGAGACGTGGAATGGCAGTGTGAGAGCGAAAGCACCTCAGAATGAATGGACTGGCGGGTCTAGCTTGGGACCTGGGCGTGTGTTAGATGCTTGGGTAGGGAGAAGGATGATACCGGGATAAAGGCGAAGCGGAGCGGAGGCGCACAGCCGACTGTTGGCTAGCTTGCTCCCCTCCTGAGAGGCTGTCAACCCTCGCTACCTCCACGCGCCAACCCGAGCCACCCAGCTCTGGCTCTGTACCCGCCGTGACTTGGGCTGCCCGGGATGGGACGGGGAAGGGAAGGAAGGGGAGGGGCTCGACGAGGGGACAGGGGTGGATGGCAGATTGGGGACTTCAACCCAGCAAGCAACTGCAGTTCCAACTCCACGTCGGGGGTTTGCTGGTAGCGGCGCGGCAGGCGAGCAGAGCAGAGCAGTGCAGAGCAGAGCAGTAAAGTGCCAGGAGAAGGCACCAGCACCAGCATCAGCATCAGCAGCAAAAGAAGAAGCAGAAGCCAGCCCGCAGCCTTAGCCCGCGATCCAGTCCAGCCCAACCTGGCTTGCTCGGCAGTAGACAACCAAAGGTACGTAGTGGTGAGGCAAGTCGAGGGTAGCGTGCGTACGCAGCGCCGCAAGGAAGGGTACCTGACTACCAGGTGCTGAGACCTGGTCGGAGAACGTACCTGGCTTGATGTATTATCCGTCCTCTCTGTTCGTACTGCCGTGGCCCCGACCACGATGAATCGGTGAGTAGGTACGAATTCCTTGCTTGAGACAGGGTGCTGTGTCTGTCTCCCAGGCTGTTGGTAGGTATTCGTAAGCTTTGGCCAGTGTCGAGTGGTTGATGTTGGTGAGACGTTGGTAGACAGCGGCCAAGGCTATTGGTCGAATGGGATTGATGAAAGCCGTAGCGCGCGGGCGTCGTTAAGATGATGGCATCCAGACCGTACGGGCGTCAGCCTCCAATGGCGATGCAGATGTCAGCAAATGCTAGGTAAGCTAGGGTAAGGTCTTCATTCGTACGGGGCGACACCTGGGACGGAATCTGCGGAAGGAATAAGCTGGGCTTGAATCGCTGAACGGACGTCGACACGCGAAAAAGAGACGGCGCCGGCGATGGCGGCAGGTGGTGGATTTTGGGCAATGGAGGCAATGGAGGCAACGCAGATAAATGGCAGTATCCGTATCCGTAGCAGTCGAGGACTCGAGTGTGGTGGGCGAGACCAAAGACCGAATGGCTGACTGGAGGGGAAAGAACGACGCAGCAGGGCAATCAACGGGGTAGGAGGGGCAATATCCAGGGATAAGGCCGGTGACGGGACATGGAAAGCCAGCAAAAACGCTGTTTGGTTTGCGCTCGGTCCAGCCAGCGGGTTGTTCCTGGAGGTACCCGGCCCTCAAATAGGAAGTAGGTATCCGTACTCTGGAAGGGTAAGGTAGGTGAAGCTGCTAGCTCGTTGGCGTTAGGTTGTCGGTGTCGAATATGACAAAGCGAGAAAAGATGCGAATCCTCCGCGAGCCTCGCAGCATTTTGGCAGACAATAGACATTATATCATCATTTTTCGACACGCAGTACAGTCTGGCAAGCTTAAGGTAGCTTCTCGTCTGGTAGTTGTGGAAGCTGGGCGTATGGGATTCAAATGTCTCCTGCTTGTTGCAGCAAAGCACCATCCATGCAATGCAGGCCAGGTTGTTGCTTCTTTCTGCGGTGCTCCTGATGTCAGATGGATTTGAGATTTGGCCCGTTGCTTCTTCCTCTTCCCGCGTCGATGAGCGTCGATTTAGTTACTTTCTGCTGCATTACTTGTGCCGTATATTGGACATGCGGCGAACGGTTACATCGAAAGGAAGGAAAGTGCCTGCCACCTTCAACCACCCTGCCTCCCCAACTTCCTTCCTTCCACACTCACCTCAAGGTAGGTAAATTGAGACGAGGTAGTAGGTAGGTGCCTTACCTTGCCTTAGGTAAGTGCGACCGTCAGGTCAGGTAGCAACATGCTCCTGCTTCCTTGTCTTCGCGATGTCTTAGGTAAGTCGATCCTCACCTCGCCTCACCTCGCCTCACGTCTCATCGTCAACATTGATGTCGCCGCACCTTCTACCCACCTACCTAACTCCTAGGCCGAAGCCTCGTGGTGGCTGATGCTCCTGCGCAAGGACACGCTCAAGATCCATACCTTATCCACAGCCACAACCAGCAAACCCATGCTCCGAGTTGAGGGTCCCCGTCTTTCGTACCTAGAGCTCCACCGCAAGTCCGAGGAGGCTCAGCAGATGGATGACTCGGAGAAGCATCGATGGCATGGACACACCTGCCGTGGTATCGACGAACCTTTTGCTGTCGAGCTTGAAGCGTGCCAGCAGGTGACGTTTGTCGCTGTTTACCTGGATCTCAGCAACCGGGGCCCGAAGTTGGAGCTGCAGCCGGTCTGCGGGTTGACCAGCTGTGTGTTTCCTACTCCCACATTAGCGCCACAGTCCTAACGAACTGCCCAGTCTTGGGCCCAATTGACAGCCAGCCTCAAGGTCGCACATCCCGCTGTGACGCAGCCGCCCATGCCTTCCGCACACACGCCACACACACACACACCCGTCAAGAGACACACACACAGACTCGCACCTCTGGCTGCAAACCAGCACGCCGTACACATGTTATTAGCCAAGACAAACTCTAGTTGCTTGCCGTTGCTCGCTCGACACACCCGTCATACAAGTCTCTCTACCGTAGGGTCCTGGACGACGGGCAGGTACCAGCCAAGACAAGTCTTGCCCGAAACGGTCACCTTTCGCGTGTAACTGAAGAACAAGGTTGGCTTTTCTTCCGTTGGCCGAGGTATTACTGTCTGTCTGTTGTCCACCATCCGTCTGCCGACTGCCATGGCCCGAACGACAACGTCGATGGAATACCAACATGACGTGTTAAGAGGACTGTGGCATTATTTTTTGTTTTATTAATATTTTGTCGACAGAGAAACCCTGCGTTTGTGTCTGCGCCAATTCAATGGCCGACGCCCGCCGTCTTGTCGTCTGCCCTACACCTACACGCTAATGTCTGCGTACCGCAGTTTGGCACTGGCATCTGCATCCGCGGACTCCTTAGACCTGAACGGGTCCACCGGTCAGGAGAACCCGCCGTTCCTGTGCTCTCTTGCATGACAAGGACAATCCAACATGTTACATCCACGGCCAACGAGTCCCATTGAGAGAGCAACTGCACCTGTCAGCAGCCTTGGACTGAGCTAGTATGGCCCTCCAAACTCCAACCTTTGCACTGCACCTGCCACGCCTGCCACTTGCAGATCCAGATACAGTACAACCGCCGACATCAACCACCTCACCTCAAGCACGCAGTACAGCCGCTCGACTGACTTGCCCTGGTCCGGTATCTCTGTCCGACCCGCCTTTACCCAAGTTGGTTAACGCGTGAGGCGAGAAGAACGACGAGGTCTCGAAGCTGGGCTGCCCCGGACGCGGAACCACGCCCGGCCCTGGACCTAGAACGGTGGCCGCGAGGCAAACAACACCGTTGACGACTCACGCCGGGAAATCGATTCAAACAAACTAATGGGCCGAGATCCAGACCAGTCTGGCCGATACAGCCCATCGTCCATTGATATTGTCCGCCTCACTGATTGTCAGATGATGCCATCTGGCCTACCGCTGTTAGGCTTCCGTGCTAAGGGTAGCTACCCCAGCTTTGCATCTCAGTTGGACGAGCCACCCGCTACCATTTCCATAGCTTCATGGAGCATCACGCACCCTCGTCTCGTATTGCGCTTCGGGGCACGAGCCTCGCAAGGGCAACTCAAGGCGACGGCGTACGACTTGTTTCTGTATAGGTGGCACGTTGTCGACGTACGTGTGCCTTCTCTGTTCATTCGTCAATGCAGACGCAGAGAAAACCGTCTCTAGCATGTTCCCCACGCCGCTCGACACTGGCCATTCATCCTCACTGGCAGACTCAGACTCGCATCGCTCATGCCACACGGCACCCAGGCACCTAGGCTGGTCTCCAGACGTCAAATCCTACTGGACAATTGGTTCCCGTCCCCCAAGAAAGCTGCCCACCGAATGTCCACTTTGCACACTAACACCGCAGCTGCTGCATGCACCTCACAGACCACCTGTCCGCTAATCCTTCTCGCATCACCCATCAGCAAGCATCTTCAAGCACCACAAGTCGGGTCGGCAGCCCAGCAAGGTGCTGACCGAACCTTTAGATGCCGCGATGGCTGCCCTTGCCAGCCAGTCCAAGCCCGCCAGTCCGCCAATCCGCCTGGGGTCCGGCCAAACTCCAGATTCGCACCGTTCAGACCTTGTCAATGGCCCTCAACCTTGATCTTGACCAAGCAGCCTCCCCCATCCTAAGGCATCAGAACCAAAAGATGCAGGATCATGGATGGGATGACGATGGAGACCGCTAAGGCCAGCACCTACTACCGGGACGACACCCCACCCGGCGCCGGCCGCCTGACCCAATCGGAGGTATCCAGAAGGTCTCCACGCTTGATGTCTCCAGTCTCCAACCACCTTTCACAGTGTCTTCAACCCTTAAGCCCTCCAACCCTCTTCCGCCGTGCGCTTCTTATCCAACCCACCGCCGTCTTCACCTTGCCCGAACCACACCCGGCCAGATGTTCCTGGCGCTGGTGGCTGGTGGCTGGCGGTGGCCTAATTTCTGAATGATTGCGAAATTTTTTCCAGCGGAGAAAGGGAGCAACCAAGAAAGCAGGGAGAGAAAGAAAAACAATGCCTGCTCGTCCTGCAATAGCTGCAGATTGCTAATCTATCGCACCGGCCCATTCCCGCGACCGCCCGCGTCGCGCTCAGGGCCGAAGCTGGCCCTCGCCGAAATGCCATCCGCAGCAGCTTGACATCACGAGACGGGCGCCCTGACCAAGTGACCCGACGTCATCGCCCCCAGCTGAGAACCACAAAGCCATCAATTCAATCAACATGAAGAGAGTCGGATTGGAGCCCTCAACTTCAGCTGGGTTCACGAGTCGCAATGCTATTCTGGGGACGGCGCAATCAGCCTCCCATCCCGTCATGCGAATGCAGTCGCTTACGGTTCCGGCCGTACGCGCTCACCCACGATTTGCCCACGGGTACGGGTAGGGTAGCGCAACACACAGCACACACACAAATTAACGCTTCGCATATCCGCACACAACGCACGCAGTCATATGCCCTATCCCGTTTCCTGTGCAGGCCTTGCGCTGTCTCACCACCCCCGTGCCAGATCCAGTCTTCCGGGGCGAGTCCGCAAAGAAGCTCCCATTGGAAGTCCTCGCTTCCAACGGATCTTCTTCCGTGAAAACTCGCTGACCATCGCCGCGCCATATTAGTTCCCGGCTGCGGCACGGCCCCGTACAAAACCCGCATTGGTCCGTCAAGCTTTCTCTCACTTCCTCCAGACACGTGCTTGGCTAGCCTCTTGAGCAAGTCTGCCAACCCCCCCGAAACCAACCGTTGTGTACCTCCGGCTGGCAGACGTTGACATGGGAAAAACTCTTGCACTTGGTCAGGCCATCTTTCGGTTGATGACGGTGATACATACCCATTGTTCTGACGGCGGACTTGGTTTCGGAGCCGGCTGAAGCCCAACTCGGCAGCGATGCCCGAGTTGACGACAAACAACATGCCAACGAATCATCGACAGGCATAGTTGACAAACCAATTGTTCAATTGCTTCCCTGTGTCAACTTTCTTTTTCTCGGACTTTGTCATATTTTGGGGGCGTCCTATCACATTTTCTCGTCAAACAATTGCTTTTCCCATCCTTCCCGTGCCGGGATCCAACGGTTAAAAGAAATAGGGGTTCTGAGTTGGCAACAGCCTCGAAAGTTAGAACACCGAACAGCGACATATGTTTTCTGCTGAGGATAAACTACTGCCAACTCACGCGTTGCGGTCATCCTTTTCTTGGAGCGACTCGTCCTAGTCAGCGGGGACTGCAGCCTGACTGGACGCCGATAAACGAACCTGCAAGATCCCCGGTTGTTGGTCTTGACTGCAGTATAGAGCACAATACCAACCAACAGGCAAACATGACGATCGGCTCCCCGACAAGCTCGGGACAGCTCTTGGCTACGGGTTGCAACAACGGCGCACTGTCCATTGTTCCTCCGTGCCGTCGCACCGCATGTCCAGATACAACGGCCCTTCGTTCCCGCCTTGTTTCCTCCACGTCGGGGTTGAAGCAAACGCGGCCGAGAGTCATGTCAGCCCAATCGGGTACATCCCCGCTGAAGCCGTTGCCTTCTAGCATTGACAAAATCTAAAGATAGTCTCCACGTAGCCCTTGTGCGAAAACGAGGCTCGCAAGTTTGCATCGAGGCGCCAGGAGGCAGGCCAAATCGGACGGGCCGATCTGTCAGAGCTCACACGAAGGCCATGCATTATGGTGCCGCGTCGTCTCACAGCGGCAGTACGAGGCTGTTGTTTATAGCCAGCGTGGGGGTTTCGCGCTGACATCTCGAGAATCTTCTCAGCAGTGCGTCAACAGCAGATTCGAGCGTCACTGAACAGACTTACATCAATCGCGTGCGAAATCTATGGTGGACTACAGACAGCATATTGCACCGATGAGCTGCACTGCAGGTACGATGAAAGGACCAAGCTGTGATGTAGACGATGCGGTCACTGAGCCTCGACTTGCAGCGGCTACGCGTCAAATCACAATGCGACAAGCTGGCAAATCAGCCAAGCTCTGCGCCAATCTCGGTCCTTCCTGCTTCGACCAAACGGATTCCACAGGAACTGCCCCGTCTTGGAAGAATCCGCTGGGCGGCTGACATTATTGATGCGGCCATGGCGCCTACATGTCCAACATGATACGCCCTTGCGCTGGACTTCAAGTGCTGGCCGTACTAATCGACCAACTATCACCTCCTCCTGCAGATTAATCCTAATTATGCTCAGACCACGAAACAGTTTCTGTATTATTGATAAGGCAAGTTTGATACCAAACTGTCCAGGCATGTGTTGAACTAATCGGCTTGATTCAATGAGATTACGAGCAAAATTACCACCAACAATGTAACGAATAGCGTCACGAACTTGCGCCCAACACAGCAACTGACCTCTCCGGAGACCGTAAATATAATCAGAATCGCCAGTTAGCCCTCAGCTGGCAGCATCGACTGACGTCAATACCGCCCTCTGCAAGCGAAGCGGCATTATCCATGACACAGCGATTTCATCACCCCACGGGAACCCCAAAAACAAGTGAAGCCAGTGTAGGAACCACGCCATTAAACACAAAACACGTTTGTTTTTTTTCCTTTTTTTCCTTTTCTCAGCATTGGACGCCTCCACGCGCGGAAGCGACCTTGGACCTTGCTCGGATATGTCCGTCCAACGGCCCGCGGTGGGAGTTCCCTGGGAAGAAGCAAATATAGCGGCATGTCCGCTGCGCGTTGGATGAAAAAGAAAGAAGCAAAGAACAAAAAGCCAGTCACTCTACTTTCTCAACTACGCATAGCGCAAGAAACGCCTTTTCCCGCGTTTCCGATTGACCACCCTCAACTACCGAAGCATGAGAGAGCGTCACGCATCTAAGCACCATGAACGAACCTCAGCTAGAATCTTGATACCAACCCCTTCCGACATAAACTGCACTCGGATGTAAGCCAGTATTTCCCTGCGGTATCTCTCGTCGCCCCTTGCGCCCTTTGCGCACGCCCCCCTGCCTACTCGGCTGTTCGAGAAAGGAGGAAGAAAGAAGGTTAAGACATGAGGGGTTGCAGTTGCCCCCGTACTTTCCCGTACTAGCGTCGCCGTGACGCTGGACCGGCAGGAGGCATGCTCTCTGCAGGAGACAGGGCTCGATCTCTGTGTTGTCAGGTAGGGAGATGGTGAGTGAAAGCAATGCCGATGATGCTTAATCAAAAATGCCCATGCTCATGCGGGAGGAGAGGGTACACATACACAGCCAAGCCAGGCCTCCTAGAATGAACAAGGACCTGACTGACGTCCGCCGAGCAAGACGTGCTTCAAGTACCTATCATTGCTCCCGCCGCCTAGGCCAGAGAGACAAGCTTCGTGAAGAAGGGGTGGGTAGGATGTGGTGCATACTGTCAAGGCGGGAGTACCGAGACAATCTCTTACTGTGATTGATGTGATTCATTCCGAGAACAAAATTTCCGGATTTCTCAGTGTCATATCATCTTGGTCTCGTTTGAAATTCTCCGGGCGGGGGGGAGAAGGGGCCTCAACCCTATACAGAGCTTGGAGGTCTCTCACCATCCTGTTCCCCTCCTAGTTTCAACCTTTTTCATTTGGAGGCTGTTCATGTGGCGGCCGCGAGAAGCGAAATGAGATACTTTGAAGGGGGGAAAGACACTTTCTGAACCCTTTTCCCCGCCCTTGTCTCTTGTCCCCTGACTTGAAACGAATCATTCACGTATGGGGAAGAGACATTTTCCTTGTAGCGTCTGGTGACGAAACGGGGAGAGAGGCGATTGGAGACTGAGGCGAAGTCGGGGTAAGCCTGACGACGTATGTCTGTCGAAGTATCAGGGCGTAAAACGATAAGATGGATAGAGTAATGTTGCTTGACCTGAAGGCTTCGGGCAGAAACGAAGTTGATGGAGTGAAAAGATGACGTTTCTGCTGCTGGTGATGTTTGTTACCCCCCCTACAGTCAGACCGAGCTTGTTTCTCGCTTTGACGTGACCGAGAGAACAGTCGCCGGCGGAGAATTGTCGGCCGTGTTCCAGAACGTCGTCGTTTCCTATCCTCCGGTTGGCTTATGACAGCTCCGGTTCGGAGAGGGCGAAGCCGATAACGGGTCGGAGCGGGTATCTCGCATATCATTCCTTCTCCGGAAGATTCTTGTTCACTGACAGGTCTCTCTCCTTCATTGGACGTCAGGCCGGGAAAAAAAGAATTACATGCGGCTGAGAAGAGATTACGTGAGGTTGGAGAGGCTCGGTGTCGTCTGTCAGCTGATGTCTTGGACGGATCTTGGGGGATACGTCCGTAACGGGAAGGATTCGGTGTGACGGACGGGGTTGTTTCTATTCGTCGACGCAGGGTCGGCGGAGGCGGGAATGTTTATGTGCGTTGCGGACGTAGGTTTTGGGTGGTGCGGTTCCCCATCGTGGGGGGCTGGGACTCGGCCGAGAGCTCGTTCGGGGGATTGATGGCCTGTGGTTTGTGAGGCTGAGGGATCCGGAGGAGGCGATGTGGGTGGGTTTCGTTTGACGGGATGACGTGCAGGGAGGATGATGCTTGTTTCTTCTTTGTTGGTGGTGTGGATGGGGGTTGGGTTTGACGTGGTGGTGGGTGTGGAGGAAAGGAGGATGAGGAGGATGAGGAGGATGGAGGCTGAGGAAGGGTTTGGTGTAGAGGGTCCGTTAATTGGTCGTCTTGAGCCGTACTTAGTTGACGTTGTATGACACAGCTTTAAGAGCGTTGCCTTACGCTACGAAAAGGCTCATCAGAAACGCCCGATGGGGGATGTGCAGTCTCGCGAAGCTGTCCTCGATCTTGTGGTTTTGGCTGAGGACATGGTGCTTGACCTTCTGTGTCCACCTCCTAGCTCGCCTCTTCAATTGGTCATAATATAATTATAATTGTGTCAAGAGACATGCCTTAACTTACCTTTATTCTCGGCAGCTCTGATGTTGTCTATATTAGCACGGGTGTTTGAATGCCGCAATGAAGACATCAAGGAGGCTTTGCCGACATTCGTTGGACTCTACGTTCTCCTTTTCTCGTTCTCGCTTGACCTGAGCGATGCCTGATTCTGGAGCGAGGGCGGGGACAATAGCTTAGAAGGTGTCCTTCAATCACCGATCAAGGACCTGAAATCGGTAAATCTCTTCTTGTATTGTCTTCTGGGTATCTATACGGAAAAGAAACGGACAGGTCATGGGGGCAGAAACATTATCTCCGCGTCGGGGCTTGCGTCATCTCGATTTTATGTTGAGAGCTCTCGGGCAACGCCAAAAAGTTTGCCGATACTTCGACATTTCTTAGGTGCTCCTCAAGTTGCTTGTAGGCAGCTGTTTGTTTCTAATAGTTTGCGGGCTTGAGACCCGACAAAAGGAACGGCTTGAATTCAAAAAGCCCGGGCTGCCTGTGACGCATGAGATATCAACCGCCATCGCATTGAAAAGCATAAAAGAACAAGTTCCATGGGAGAACCAAGTTCTACGATACGACGCTAGGGAGTGAGGTTGTCCGCGGAAAGGAATGAAAGGACAAAAGACCGGTGTGGTCTCCTTGTGAAGCAAATGCTAGGGAGGAGCTGCAGCTCTTGTGTACCTCTCAGAGATCCCGCCATCTATCCTGGTAAATTCGCAGTATTCCTGTGCTTCGTGCTGCGACGTGCTATCTCTTCGTGTCTCATACTCATAGATGACATGCTCAACGAGGTTTTGATATCTCAGGAGAGTCCAGCATAGATAGACGCGGCACCCCCGCCGGATTTCTTTGCCTTCCCGGAAGTCTGCCCGCATTTGAAATTTCCTGGCAGTGACAGTTGCTAATCTGTACTTATAAGCCACTCGAGTCCAGAATTAGTGAAAGCCTGGCCACACTCTGCTGTGGCCTATTTTTGTTTCCGCCGCTCTGTTTTGGGCCCTAGCAACAAATTTGAGACTTCATTAATCCGAACCTTTTCCATTGATCATGGACACCCTCATGCTGACGAAGGCATCCACCCAACTGGTTGAGTTCGCTGGAGATAGACACTCCGTAGGTAGGCAATACCATCATCCGATTCGCCATGGTCCGTCTCCATTCCCCAAAGGCTTTGGGTAATTCTTTCGCATCTTTTGTTGCGCAACAAAGCTATTCAAAAGTTTCCTCATGGTCAGTCTTTTCAGTGTACTGGCCATTGCGCTTCATAAAGACCAGCTGAAGTAAGCTTCAAAGGAAGAAGGGACCCCATTCTGTCTGGCGTGCAAGATTGCACACTAAAACCCTGTCTGCGATTTATAGGCCTGGCGTCAACGAATGAATCTTTGATGGATAATACGACGGTTCCAAGACCTTCCTGAAAGATTTCACCTCCTGCGCCATCTCATCTGACAGATCTCGACTGGCTGCGAGGAGCAAAAGACATAACGCTTTCAACGCCAAGGGCACGGATCCGTCGCCAACAGGGTGAGAGGCAATAAATAGAGATGCTGCCTTTTTTTTTCCCCGTTTCTATTCAACAATTGAAATCATAGCCGTAAGGAATGCCACTTCAGGATGAGGGCCAGGAAGAATCACGTTGATCACGGTGCTGCCGCTCCAATCGCCTGCTGTAGTTCATCCTAGGCCATCATCACGTATCGTCCCTGTTCATGAGGCATTCCAAGAATGATGACACTAAGATTGAAGGCGACGGATGCCAAGATTATGGAAACTACGTCTCGATCTGCTCAGCCATGGAGCTGGCCTTGAGATCCTCCTAATACGGAGTCTTTAATATCATAGCTCTTGGCCTTTGTGAGGCTTGCGCCATCGCTATCGAAATTTGCGACCGCTGGATAGACTTGAAGCAGAAACAAAGAATTGAGGTGAATGGAATACACATACTCTCGGCTCTCATTTGTTGTGTGGTCTGGTCATACCACTCGCTCATGCGGTCACTCATTCCCTCAGAAAAGCGGTTCCCGCAGCGAACCACCAGCCAATCTGATTCCCACCACCGTCTGTCGTCTCACTAATGTCATCTCCGTGCCTGTGATCGGTGCCGCTCACCTTCTATTTCTCGACTCAAATGACTCCTCGTGCGAACAACGAAGCATCGTCAAAACCACCCCACCCTCAGCCATGACTTTCTCAGCGAACACCTGCGGGCACTTTCTCCAAAGCCCGCAACCAACCTAATCCAGCAGGCACTGGGGTGCGTCGAACGACCTTAACATACCTTGACCTGATGGGTGAAGGATATCATCCCAAACAGCTGCTTCGAAGAAAGATCTCAGAACACCTTCACTGCATCTCTTTTTCACACAAACCATGAAGACCAGCAAGCATGACACTTCCCACATATTCCTCGCTTGGTTCTTAGCTTCGTTAAGGCGTGACTTACAAGGTCCTACGGTGGCGGTTTGTGAAACATACTCGACAGATCCAAGCGGCGGGCTAAAGTTAGGGTTTGTTTCTTTGCTCGCTGGAGGCAACAGCCGCTAGAATACGTGGCCCTTGTGCTCTCAAGTCAGCATTTGTTCCTATCAAAGAGTCTCTGGCCGGCCTCGTACGTATCTCCCTGTTATACCTCTGCTAGTACTTTACAGTCAAGGGGAAGGAAAATCGCCGTCCCAAAGTCGGAGACTTACACGAAACATTCAACGCTCTGAATAGATCCATCATTATCTTGTTTTCCATATTGACGACAATAGTCTCGATGCCGTCGATTTGTTCTCTTTCTGAGATGCTCTCTGATAAGCAATATTTTAACTAAATACTATGCTAGCCCGGCTGGAGGTATAACCTTAGATTGGCTTTGTCTTGTGTTCTATCAAACATAAATATCTCAAGCTGTGGCATGGGTTAATCGGTCTGCGCGCCAACCCGAAATGGGAAGACAGTTTCCTTTGATGTGCGAAATCTTAGTCTTGATGAGACTAAACAGAGATCGCAATCGACATCATATTGATCTCTCATCCTTGTTTCACAGTCACTGTCCTTGTAGATCACCATAGTGGGAGTATTTTCGCCTATTCTCGTCGCCGATTCAAATCGCGCCCTTTTCAACCACCACCTGGACTTGTGACGCAGGTTCGCGCGTACCCCAGTCTCAAGAATCATATGTAATAGAGGAAGAGCGCATATACGAGAGTGGGTTGATTTGCGTGGTGCTTCCATCCTCCGAGTCTTCGGTTTGCCAATACCGTCTCACATGCGAACCGAGAACCTCACTGCTCTTCTTAGAGGAATGTATCTAAAAACGGTTCCGCACTTCTTGTCTCCTCTCGAACAACAATCCAGCGTGTGAAGGTTTTCATTGATCGACCACTGCTTCCACCCACGCCTAATGTCCACCATCCCTGCTCACGTGAGTCTAACAATATCTTCTCATCTCTAAGTTTTATAAATACTATCATGCCCTCTCTTGGGTACCGTTCGACCCAGACAGAGGGCAATCGGCAGAAGATCTCAACAGCATAATGGTCTAATGGAGTGAACCACAACACACGGAGCCCTCGCCTTGCATACTTTCACCGTCCTGGCCAACTCGTTCCCTCAGTACTGACCACTCAATGGACTCTTCTTCATTCGCCGCAAATACACACCAAACCGCAAGGCCTACAAACGCCGTCCACTGAAGACTAAAGTGTTCAACTCTCAACACTTTTACTGTGGTAGGAAGATGTGTTTGAAAAGAGCGGGGTGTAAAGAGTTCATAGCCTGGATTGACGTGCTCGTCACGCTTCTATCTGTTGCAGAGCAGTAGCTGTTAACCGAAAGACCTATTCCCCATTCATAGCAAAACCAAATCATGCGAGCGCTACGTTCGGGGTCTTCTCACCGACGGCCCCTAGGCATATATATTAACTCCCAACACGTTAGATAGATGATTCCCTAACCAGACAATAAATTCCATCTTTGAGTGTACTGCATATCATTGCAGACGATGGCTCAACCTCCATACCTGAGAAGGACTTGGACAAAACTTCTCCTCACGCCCAACGCAGTGGCAGCCCCCTCGTCCAGCATCCCTCCCGCATACTTCTTCTTATTCGAGAAGCAAATTCATGCTAAAGCCAAGCAGCCATTCATTCAGTCGCTACCTATCATGAGTGAATCATAGTCACCCTCGCTGTTCCATTGAGAAACCCCCCGCATTGCCTGCTGCGTGACTCTCTCAAAGGAAAGGGAGCAACAGCACTGATTTATACCGCCATCTCACCCCATCACAATCAGCGCACCTTCAACGCCTTAGCCGCCAATTTTCAACACAGCACAAAAGCCGAACACGGAGTCTTGAAATAGGACTTCCACAACGATGAGCTTGTCCTCCAAAAAGAAGGCGAAAATCGAGATCTCTCTCACCATCCCCCAACGAGACCTGCACGACACGCATCCCAGCACCTCAGAAGCACACCTCATAACTTACTCTGACCGCCATCGTCCCTCACCGTCTGCACCTCCCAACTATTCAGCTCCACACTGAGATCCTAGAAAACACAAGACACGCATCACAATCTCATCCTATACCACCCCCTCTTACAGTAAACCCCGACTACCATAAAGTCCACAAGGTTCCTATCTCAGGAGAAGAAGTGTAGCTCGCTCAATACACTGGATTCGATTTGCGGTTCCTTGACAGCCCAGAGATTAAGAAGGACGGCTTTTATATCCCTCCTCTAGAGACCTTAAAGTCCCCGGGCCATGATCCTTACGGGCCCCCACGCACTAAAGGCCCCTAGCCTCAGGGGCCAACGACGCCCAAGCTTTCGCGCGCTGCAGCTGCCCTCTCACGCAAGGCTTCTTATTCCATCTTATGGTCTCACCTTGCATGAATCCGATATGGTGTAGTGGCCAACATGATGCCCTCTCATATCCAATGAGAGGTTAGGCATAGCCCCGAGTTCGATTCTCGGTTTCGGAACATCCATTTTTGCATTTTTCGGGCCCCCTCTCTCTCCCTCCATTTTTACCATTATGACCATTTTTGCACTCATTCATACTCCTCCAACTCATTGTTTTTTCCTCTCCGTCCTCTTTGCAAATATCAATCGACACGTCAAAGACACCCAGATCTTCATTCCCGCATCCACAATAACCACCCCAAAAAACATTCCGATCGTCCCGCACTTCCATTGCGATGCTCTCGGTCCACGTGACACGCATACGCGGCAGCGCCGACATACCCGTCCGCTGACGACGTGCCCCCTAAATCTGCCTGCGCCTCTCGTCCCGCACGAGTAATGACGTGCAAAAGACATTCCACAAAGGGGCAATTCACATGGATCATCACAAGCAGTTGCATGTTTAGCAGTGGCTCAGGCAAAGAAAAAAAAAAGTGTAATGGATGGAGTATCTCATCTCTATTCAGTAGACACATAGGTAAAGGCGTAATGTGCAGACGTACACCTCTACGCATCATTCAAATAATTTCCTCCCTGGCAAGTAAAATCTTCAACAAATATCCACGACGCCAGTGCCTTGTCCGTAAGAGTCCTGTCCATCCAAAGTCGTCCCTCGGTCTGGTCCCGTAGGCTTGTTCCAACCGGGTCGTCTACAAAAAAGGTAGATACGAGAAAGAAACGTGGGAAGTCATCCCTGATATATGAGCAAATGAAATAGTGTTAAGTAAATCGTGATCAGGGCCGACGCCCGTTCATATGGCTTTTGTAGAGTTTTTTTTTTTCGAGTTATTTAGTTGTCCTTGGTGGCGTGTTCGTCGCCAAAGGGACTGCGACCCCGCTCGTAAGAGCTTGTCCTTGCTGACCGTCTG